>CAUYQU010038381.1:0-105897 GCA_963574635.1 Cheracebus regulus
TGTCAGTTTGCTGAGAATGATGGTTTCCAGGTTCATCCATGTCCCTACAAAGGACACGAACTCATCGTTTTTTATGGCTGCATAATATTCCATGGTGTATATGTGCCACATTTTCCCTGTCCAGTCTATCATCGATGGGCACTTGGGTTGGTTCCAGGTCTTTGCTATTGTAAACAGTGCTGCAATGAACATTCATGTGCATGTGTCCTTATAATAGAATGATTTATACTCCTTTGGATATATACCTAGTACTGGGATTGCTGGGTCAAATGGAAGGTCTATTTCTAGGTCCTTGCGGAATCGCCACACTGTCTTCCACAATGGTTGAATTAATTTACACTCCCACCAACTGTGTAAAAGTGTTCCTATTTCTCCACATCCTCTCCAGTGTTGTCTCCTGATTTTTTAATGATCGCCATTCTAACTGGCGTGAGATGGTATCTCAGTGTAGTTTTGATTTGCATTTCTCTAATGATCAGTGATGATGAGCATTTTTTTCATATTTGTTGGCCTCATGTATGTCTTCTTTTGTAAAGTGTCTGTTCCTATCCTTCACCCACTTTTGAATGGGCTTGTTTGCTTTTTTCTTGTAAATCTGTTTTAGTTCTTTGTAGATTCTGGATATTAGCCCTTTATCAGATAGGTAGATTACAAAATTTTTTTCCCATTCTGTTGGTTGCTGATTCACTCTAATGATTGTTTCTTTTGTTGTGCAGAAGTTCTGGAGTTTAATTGGGCCCCATTTGTCTATTTTGACTTTTGTTACCAATGCTTTTGGTGTTTTAGTCATGAAGTCCTTGCCTATGTCTATGTCCTGAATGGTTTTGCCTAGGTTTTCTTCTAGGGTTTTTATGATGTTAGGTCTTATGTTTAAATCTTTAATCCATCTGGAGTTAATTTTAGTGTAAGGTGTCAGGAAGCAGGCCAGTTTCTGTTTTCTGCACATGGCTAGCCAGTTTTCCCAACGTTTATTAAACAGAGAATCCTTTCCCCATTGCTTGTTTTTGTCAGGAACTTCAGGCCAATATCCATGATGAACATAGATGCAAAAATCTTCAATAAAATACTGGCAAACCAATTGCAACAGCACATCAAAAAGCTTGCCCATCACAATCAAGTAGGTTTCATTCCGGGGATGCAAGGCTGGTTCAGCATACGCAAGTCTATAAACGTCATTCACCACATAAACAGAACCAAAGACAAAAACCACATGATTATCTCAATTGATGCAGAGAAGGCCTTGGACAAAATTCAACAGCCTTTATGCTAAAAACTCTCAATAACTTAGGTATTGAAGGAACATACCTCAACCCACGAACCGCTATTTATGACAAACCTACAGCCAATATCATACTGAATGGGCAAACACTGGAAGCATTCCCTTTGAAATCCAGCACTAGACAAGGGTGCCCTCTCTCACCACTCCTATTCAATACAGTATTGGGAGTTCTAGCCAGAGTTATCAGGCAAGAAAAAGAAATAAAGGGTATTCAAATAGGAAAGAAGGAAGTCAAATTGTCTCTATTTGCAGATGACATGATTGTATATCTAGAAGACCCCATCATCTCAGCCCAAAATCTCCTTAAACTGAGAAGAACTTCAGCAAAGTCTCAGGATACAAAATCAATGTGCAAAAATCACAAGCGTTCCTATACACCAATAACAGACTTAACGAGAGCCAAATCAAGAACGTGCTCCCATTCACAATTGCTACAAAGAGAATAAAATACCTAGAAATACAACTAACAAAGGATGTAAAGGACCTTTTCAAGAAGAACTACAAAGCACTGCTCAATGAAACAAGAGAGGACACAAACAGATGGAGAAACGTTCCATGCTCATGGTTAAGAAGAATCAATATTGTGAAAATGGCCATACTGCCCAAAGTAATTTATATATTCAATGCTATCCCCATCAAGCTACCAATGACCTTCTTCACAGATCTGTCAAAAACCACCTTAAACTTCATATGGAACCAAAAGAGAGCCTACATAGCCAAGTCAATTCTAAGCAAAAAGGACAAAGCTGGAGGCATCACTCTACCTGACTTGAAACTATACTACAAGCTTACAGTAATCAAAACAGCATGCTACTGTTACCAAAACAGAGATATAGACCAATGGAACAGAACAGAGGCCTCAGAGGCAATGCCACACATCTACAACCATCGGATCTTTGGCAATTGCCATTCTAACTGGTGTGAGATGGTATCTCATTGTAATTTTGATTTGCATTTCTTTGATGATCAGTGATGATGAGCTTTTTTTTCATATGTTTGTTAGCTGCATAAATGTCTCCTTTTGAGAGTGTGTGTTCATATTCTTCATCCACTTTTTGATGGTGTTGTTTGTGTCTTTTAAATTTGTTTAAGTTCTTTGTAGATTTTTACTATTAGCCTTTGTAGATCTTTGTAGATTCTTGATATTAGCAATCTACCCATCTGACAAAGGGTAGATTGCAAAAATCTTCTTCCATTTGGTGAACCTGTTGGCAGAAACTCTACAATCAGGAAGAGAATGGGGGCTTATATTTAAAAATTTTTTTAAAAAAGAATGTCAAACCAAGAATTTCATATCCAGCCAAACTAAACTTCATAAGTGAAGTAGAAATAGGATCTTTTTCAGACAAACAAATGCTAAAGGGTTTCATTACCACCAGACCTGCTTCACAAGAGGTCCTGAAGGGATTGCTAATCATAGAAAGGAAAGTTCATTATTGGCCACAGCAAAATCACACTTAAGTACATAGACTAGTGTACTATAAAGTAACCACAGAAACCAGTCTGCATGATAGTCAGCTAACAACATGATAAAAGGATCAAATCCCTACATAGTAATACTAACCTTGAATGTAAGCAGGCCAAATGCCCCAATTAAAAGGCACAGAGTGGAAAGTTAAATAAAGCAGCAAGATCCAATGGTATGCTATCTTCAAGAGACACACTTACATGCAATGATATCAATAAGCTCTAATTTAAAAGATAGAAAAAAATCTACCAAGCAAGTGGAAAATAGAAGCAGGGTTGCTATTCTAAGTTCTTTGTGTGTGTGTATGTTTTGTTTGTTTGTTTTGAGTCAGGGTCTGACTCTGTTGCCCAGGCCACAGTGCAGTGGTGTGACCTCAGCTTACTGCAACCTCCACCCTATCGTCTCAAAAAATCTTTGCAACTCAACCTTGCAAATAGCTGGGACCACAGGTGTGCAATACCATGACTGGCTAATTTTTGTATTTTTTTCTTGATAGAAAGGACATGAACAATTTTCAAGTGAAGACATACACACAACCAACCAATATATAAAAAATGCTCAATATGACTAATCATTAAAGAAATGCAATTCAAAACCACAATGAAATATCATCTTATATCAGTCAGGATAGCTATTACTAAAAAAGAAAACAACAGGTTCTGGCAACATGTGGTGAAAGGGAATGCTTTTATACTGGTGGTGGAGATGTACATTGGTCCAGCAATTGTGGAAAGTGGTATGGCAATTTTCCAAAAAACTTAAAACAGAATTACCATTCAACCCAGCAATCCCATTATTGGATATATATCCAAAGAAATGTTAATTGTTCTACCATAAAGACACATGCATGCAAATGTTCATGACAGAACTATTCACAATAGCAAAGACTTGGAATAAACCTAAAAGCCCATAAACAAGAGGTTGGATAAAGAAAATATGGCATATATACTTGATGGAATACTATGCAATCATTAAAAAGCAAGATGATGCAGCAACATGGGTGGAGCTGGAGGCCATTATTCTAAGCTAACAGACAGAAACAGAAAACCAAATATCACATGTTCTCAATTATAAGTGGGTGCTAAACACTGAGTACATATGGACACAAGCGAACACATGACATTAGGGTCTATGTGAACAGAGGGAAGAAGGAGAGTGAGGATCAAAGAGATATCCATATCCATCAAGTACTCTGCTTATCACCCAAGGGGCAAAATAATCTGTACAACAACCACCTGTGATATGCAATTTACTTGCATAACAAACCTGCACATGTACATCTGAACCTAAAATCAAAGCTAAAAAAGAAAAACACTGCAAAGTGAAATGAAATTTCTCTTTAAATAAGGTAGTATTGGAAGCCTCAATGATTTAGTGATATTGGAGGAGTGACAATGTTTAGTGTTGATACCTGAGAAAGAGCAATCCAAGAAGAAGAGACACAATTATGAAGACCCTGAGCCAATGCTTGTCATATTCCAGAAATGACACAAAGGCCAGTGTTGCTAGCATGAGATAAGCCAGGTGTTTTAGGACAGACAGGCAGACAAAATCAGACCCTTCAAATGATTATAAGATTTTGTAAGGATTTGGCCTTTACTCTGAATTAGATGAAAACCACTGAAAAATCTGGAGCAGAAGAATGACATGATCAAATTTGCATTTTCACAGGCTCTGGTTGCTGCCTTGAGAATACATCAGAATAAAAGATGTTATTTTATTCATCTTTTATAAGATGGGCAGAACTAGAAAGAATAATCAGAAGCTGATAGCCAATATCCTTTCAAAATATGCACAAGTTTATATGTGCATAAGTATGGCACATATAAACTTATATATGTGCATGAGTATGGCAGAGTGATGACAGGGGATTGGATTCTGCATGTTTTTGAAGATAGAGTCAACAAAATTTGCAGATGCCTTAGAGACGAGTTCTGAAAGACAGAAAATGTTGACTCCATTTTTTTTAGTCTAAGCATCTGAAAGTCTGAAATGGTTATTAACAGAAGAGGGAAAGACTATAAACGAAACAGATTTGAAAACTGGAGGGAATATCAGTATTTTGATTTGGACATGTTAGTTCAAGTTCTTGTTACACAACCAAATAAAGATGTCAAATAGTCTATTAGAGAAAGGATTCTGGAGACCAGGTTTGAGATGTGAGCTGAAGGATTAAATGTTGGCATCATCAAAACATAGAAAGTAAGTAAGACCATGACTAGATGAACTTACCTAAAAAATGGGAGTAAAAAGAGAAGGAATAAAACATAAATTTAAACTCTTATTTCGTACCATCCACAAAAATTAACTCATAAGTAAATGATCATAGAGAAAAACTTAAGAAATGAGATATTGACAGATACTGAGACATTGTACAAAATGCAAGAAATAAAAAATGTGTTAGTAAATCATAATTCTATGAATTGCTTCACTGATATCATAATGTAATTATATATAGATGATTATATACTTAAAATCTCCTGCCTATCAATCTATCAATATCTACATTGCTGTTTTAAATAAAGCTAAATTTGATACAGAGTCACCATAACTCTGAATAGGTAGAAATTCAAGTAAAAACATTACTGATGCTCCCATCTTCTCCCTAGATTTTTGGTCATATTACTTTTAAATGTAACTTTGACATCTGAAGAAAAAAGAATTTACATAATTTGTCATATGTAAATAGATGTATATAAATACATAATATATATATGAAAAACCTTATTCCTCTCTATTGAACCATTTGGCTACATTATCAGTAAGTGGAGTGCATGAAATCACCAACAAAACAAGCATGATTGATTAAAGATTGTAGAATTCATACCCTGGACAGTGTGATATTTTCAGGTTAGAGACAAGGGGAAAAACTAGCAAAGGAGACTGAGAGGTGGTGCCCAGTGAACAAGGATAAAATCAAAAGAGGGCAGCATCCTGAAATGCAAATAAATTATGTTCAATGCTGCTAATGGAGCATGCAACATGAAGACTAACCATTGACAAGGCAACACACCTCACTGGTGATCTTACAAATGTCAGATTTAATGGAGTGGTGACAGCAACATCCTCATTGGAATGGGTTGAAAGGCCAATAGTTGAAGAGACTGTGTACTTTGCTAAATAATTATTAACCAAGAGGAAAACAGAGTTGAAAAAGCTGAGTCTTGAGGTCAGCCTCTGATGTGAAAAATCAAAGACTCTCTGCCAGTTCTCAGAACTGAGCCAATTAGAGAAGCAGAGATAAATGACTGAAAGAAATCTTAAGTCCTCCTGATAATGAACAAGTGATGTTACATTTTATATTCCTATTCAGTTAACCTTTCTGGCCTCTTCCAAAACCAGATGGATTATAGAATGAATGCACATTAGCATAAACTTAAATTGCACTTGCAGATGCTCTCTAGAATGTGGTATCTTTGCTGAGTATAATGTAGTTTCTGACACTTCGTATGTGGCTTTTGACTTGGTGAACGCTTTTTAATCTAGATCCATTGTGAGAGAAAATCAAAACAATTTGTTTGGTGTGGTAAGAACAAAAGCACTACTTCACTGTTTTATGTCAGGGCTATGTCACTTCTGTTTTCAGTTTAATTGGCATTTTGCAAAACATCATCCTAACTCAATATATTGATAATATTACTTTAATTGGTACCCATAAGCAGGAAGTGGTAAGTTCCTTAAACACAGTAAAATAATGTAACGTTTAACAGAAGTAAAATACCAGAAGAGAGATATAAACTTCAGCAGATTCAGGGACTTGTAATACATGGTCTTTTAGAGGTCCAACGCTCCTGGTCCTTGTGTCAAAACATCCTTTTTAAAGTAAATGGCATGTTGTCTGGTATATAATTCCTCTCACAAAAGAAAAGGCACAGTGTTTTGGGGCCTATTATGATTTTGGAGTAAACATATTCCACATTTCAGGATATTGCTCTGATTCACTGTTGGGGTTTCCAAAGGCTACTGGTCTCAAGTGGAACCCAGAACAAAAAAGAGTTCTATAGAAGATATAGGCTCTGGCCTAAGCTGTTCTGCCCATTGTGCCAGATAATCCAGCAGAACTCAAACCTGCTAGAGGCATGCATAGTGGGCATTATAGGACTCTGTACAAGTCTATGATAAATCCATAAGAGAAGGGAGAGCAAACCCCTAGGGAATTAATGAAAAACCATTTCCTCTTCAGAAGAGGAGTGCCCTCTGTCTGAAAAACACAACAGCAGGTTCAGAAGATTAATCCAATCATAAAGCCCCTCTAAGCATAAATGCCTCTAAGCACAAGACCCTGTGCAACTGTGGAAGTCATATGCCCATAAAGCCAGGCATGTTAGGAATACGTGAGCAATTCAGAGTGGTACAAGGAGTAGAGAGTATTGGACACAAACATGTGCTTCCTCAGATTCACTGGACTGTCTCCTACTCTCTTGGCCAGCACCTTGCCTGATCCAGATCATCCTTCCTATCGGGCCTTGAATGGATCACCACACTGTGGCATGGTGTCTGACTTTCATAACAGCCACCAAGGGACTGGATGATGGGAGGCAGAACAGTAGAGATGGTAGTTCTGCCTCAGGTAAACCCTGGCCAATGAGAAATCGACAATACAAGACAGCTGAGCAGATACATTGTCCCTCCTCTCTCGTGTCCATGGACTCGTGCTGGCTATGGTTTCCCCTTGTAGCCATTCTGGAAGAGTAGTGGGAGCCAAGTGCACACATCTGATGACCACCATGTTATCTCTCTCATCTTATTGTGAAATGGCCACAACACAGTCACATACACAAAACACATTGTTACAATACATCACAACACATTGTTTCACATCTGCTCTTGCCTCAATTTCCACGTGTCCCTGCCATTGCTGCCCTGGCCTTACCTTCCAAATAAATGTCATCACTTTAATATCAGACATTGTGTTCTAGACCCCCAAAGCTATTTATTCAGTGGCATAATTATTAATTTATTTTTCTGTGAATTTATAATATGGCAATTAAAATATTCATTTAGAAAGGACATTAAAATATTATATAAAAATCACATTTTAGTAAGGTCGTTGATAACTAAATCAATTTTTAAAAATGAATTGCTATTTTTGTTACATAATAATCAGCTAGAAATATCACAATACAAATATATCATTCACAATTGAAAAAATAAATGCAAATATCCAAAAATCTTTTATATGCTTTTTTAAAGGTATTGTAATAGGTGCCATCTGATTCAGATGTTCCACCTTGTCTCCATCCATGTCTTTCATCTGATGTAGTTGAATCGAGGCTATATTATAGTGATATTTCCCTTACAATTATGGAATAGCCACACTTTAACTCTGAGAAACATTTCTTCTTAGATAATCCTGTAATCTCAACCAGAAACCAGAATAGAAAAATTCATGCAACTGTAGATTTTGTGATGTTTCATTTTCATTGGTTCACCACCCCGATATATATAATTTATTCACGTATTTACTAATTTATTTGTTCATCAAAATACTTTTGGATACCTATCTTTTGCGCTATCTTTTAAGTCCTAGGAGTCAACAGTAAGCAAGATCTCTATAATCTCTGCTTTTATGGTGCTTACGGTGTACCAGGAAAGATATATGATAAGTAAATAACTAAATCAGTTGATTTATCTAAAGATTTTGATAACACTGTTAAAATTTCAGAACCCCAAGAATTAACATAGTCTGTAGAATTTACTTTGTTTAATGGTGTTATAAATTTTCTTCCTATAATGGAACTTGCTGTCACTGAATATGTCAACACACTTTCTCTCACTGCATTATTTGCAACTAGATTATAATAAAACAAATATTTAAGTCATTTCCTATCATCAATACATAGATGTCATTTTAACATTTGCAGAAAGTTTAATTCAATGATTTTAATAATTTCAATACTATTTTTACATTGATTAATTTTAAGTAATAAAGATTTATGTGATGTTTTAAAAATAATTTTAAATATGGAAGTTAGTGAAGATAATTGGCAATTCAGGGACTCTGGGGTGGTTTAGAAATAAAACTGAGATATTTGACATCAGATCTGAACTTCTAAAAAGGTTTTCTTCACCTCAAAAACTGGAAGAAATGACCTTTCTAATTGTATATGGAGACTTATGAGAGCACGTGAGGTCATCAATGTGTTTCTGTTCCAATTACAGAAATGACTTTTTTCTTAGTTGTATAAAATCACATATTTGTATAAAATCTAATATTCCTCAGTACTGTCTATAATAGACATATACAAAATTTATTCCAAATATATTTTTCATACTTGAATGTTATTTTGAGCATAGTTTTCTAACAATAATTACTTGCTTTAAACTAAACAAAAATTAGAATTCATGATGAAATAGAAACTACCCCAAAGATAAAAACCTCATTATTGATTTAGAATAGAATTCTGATACCATCCAAAAAACTAGATGTTCAAATAATATTGTTTAAGCACACTATGGTACATATGTATGACAAAAATAACAGTGGAAAAGAGTAATGATTTTGTGAACTAAGCTGTACATTCTTAACAATTACAAACAGAGAGCATAAATTTTTCAAATAAGACAATATGAAATATATATGTGAAATACACATGGCTTCATGATTTTGAAAAATTTCTTACCATATTTTCTATAATTTGGCAGTTTGTAAAAAAATGGTTAAGATTATGTTACTGTCACTGTCTCTTAAGTGTTTCATATACACATACGCATGCATATATAGAAACTTTTTTAGACTAACTTTAGGTAAAAGACTTTTCTAGGTCTACTTTTGGAAATTACTCAAAGGCATACACTACAAAAAAGCCAGCAGAAAGTATAAAATATTCCAGACACCATCAGTTTGTTTTCTCTTGGAGACACACGATGTCCGCCTCGTGAATTCAGAAATTTGAGAGTTTGTGGTCTTTTACTCAGCACCTATTCTGACACAAAATCAAAAGGAAGGTCTGTTTTAGCTTCTTGCTTCCCCAAATTAGGATGAATGAATGAAATGAAGGATATATAATTGCAGTAATTTGGCAGAGCATGAGGACAGGTTCGTTCTGCAGCGTCCTTCTAAGATTCCAAATTGATGTGGTTAGGGACAGAACATAAATAACAAACAACAAGAGGAAGGAGATCACAGTTTGCAAAGCTTTTATGTGGACCTTGGTGTTGAGATCTGTAGATCCTTTGCCATGGAGCTGCATCTTCTTGAGATGTTTACTCAGAGAACAGATTAACAGCAGAAAAGATGTCAGGGACAGAGTGAAGGGTATTAAGTTTGCAAGCGTGGTTACAGTCATATCAGAAACGTGCGTTGTGTCACTCAGTGTGATCTTCCAACTTATATTTCCTTCACATTCTTTTGTCCACATACTCTCATCCGTGTTTACCATGACAAGATGACAAACCAAAAATAACAAAGCCCCTAATAGTATCACTGGAATGACACTCTTAAGTCTCCTCTTTAGGCGAAGAAAAATAAAGTTGGAGAAATTGGCAATCTTGAACAAATAAAATATGCTGAGGCAAGTAGCGAGCCAGTTACTGAAATGGTTGGTTACTGCCCAGGCATTACTATTAGTAATTCTTGCTTCTAAACTATAGAAATCTGGATTCAACACAGTTGCATACCAATGTAGTAATATTACCCAGAGCAAACCAACTCTGGAGACTGCCAGAGCAGTGAGAATTTGGTCAGCAAAGGAGATCTTTTGTCTCTTGACCCACTCAATGGAATTTACCAATGCTATGAAGCCATTAGCAAAATTTCCAAGAACAAATGTAACCACTACTAGAATGGAAAAAATGATGGCTAGAAAAGTTATCATGTCTGAACAGACAAAAAGATAGAAAAAATGAAAGCCTAACAACATTGACTGTGATTCCTTTAATACCCTGACCTTAAATTTTATGTGCACCTGATATCTGAATCTGCAGTAACATTCTTTTTACTTTCAAATACTGTGACCAGTGTCAAACAAGAAAGTACCAGTTTATGCTAATTGATGAGTTCAAAAAATGTATTTATGGAAAACATTCCAATGTTCAAACAGCTCAACTTAACTCATTCATTCAATGACTATTCTTGTTAGAGACTGGAAATATTCAACTGAAGTTGAAGTGAAGCCTGAATTTTCATTTGCCAGCATGCAAATAAAGACATATTCTCTTTCAATGTTTTGCAATGTTTTCCTCGTTTCACATCTCCATAATTTGTGTTCAGCAACTTTAGCTATTGGTTATGGAAATTTTACCACATAGTTTACACAGTAAATGTCTAAATTCTTAAAAGGAGATTAGTCATAACTAGGATCATCACCATGACCAATTTTATGCTAGATTTAAATGGACAAAATCCAAAATTTTTAATCCAAATCATCGAAAGTTTTCTTGAGAACCATGGGAAGGTCAATACACCTTAAAATCTTATTCCTGCTAACCAGTACTTTTGTATGACATTATCGTTAACAAGTTCATAAAATATACAGACAGACATACACACACACATACACACACCCCTCCAGAAAAAAAGGAATTTTCAAAATAATTTACAAAATGGAAAATGAGTTTCCAGGAGATCATCCTGGTAAAATTAGTCCTTTTTTCCCACTCGGGTTTTTAACCCATAAAAATATATCAAACCTATCTCTCATGCCTAGACCTTTGACAAAGTTACTCTCAAGTCTATTTAATGTCTAAATATTATTTTATTAAAATATTCATCACTTTCATAAATATTTCTGAGTATCACATTCTTTGACATATAATCTTGCAGTATTTTATCACCACAGACAGGGTGACTACCTTGCTCCTGGACTCAGTGCACTCACATAACTTGCTTTGATTAATGGAAAGTTGGTAAACTTCACACAGAGATTTGAGATGGCTTCCACACTGGAGTTTGTTTTTCTTTTCTGGTTATTATGAGAACATCACCTGGCTACTACACTGTTTCCAGAAGGAGAATGAGAAAATAATGGAATTAATTTGTCCCTGCCTGATCCAGCCTAAATTGGCCAAAGTCTAACTAGTTCCAAGATGTAGAACTTGGCCCCTCTCAAATTACCAGAGCCATCCACCAAAACCCAGCTTAGGAAAGCTGAACACAAACACATGTGAGATATCAATACGTAATGTAGTTTTGTAGAGGTTTCTCTGGCAGAAAAACCTAATTGATATAGGTACTCTGCTAAACCAAGAGTGTGGGAAATATGTCCACCCTTGTTGTATCAGAAATACAGGAACCAAAAGTAAAATAGATGAGGAATGACAAAGTTTTGTCCTGCAAGGTAGATAATTAAAGGTAGAAAATGCTTTTAGAAAGATCTGTGTACTGCAGGTAACATCTCCACTTATTTCTACATGTTGTAGCTAAAATAAAGTTCGTGTTTCAACTCTCTTAGAGTTGTATATAAAGATACATAAATGGTGAATTTTTTCCTATGTATATAATGAGCAGAGTTATCAATAATTTTTATGGTGCACTTCTCCTAATAATTTTCAAACAAAAGTATAATGCACACTTAGAAATGAGTCAAAATAAAAATGGTAAACACAGCAATGTATCATAAACATTCATGTAACCATCATGTAGCGCAAGATGTGGAACATTACAAAGTGCCTAGGGCTACCCCCATGCTGCTTTTCAAGCCCCTAAATGTTTCTTCACATCTCCTGAGGTAAGCAATACCCATAATTTATGATGATCATTTCCTTGGTTTTCTTTATGCCTTACCAACTAGGTATGCAACCCTAAACTCCTTAACATGGTTTTGCCTACTTTAAACCATACATAGGTGTAGTCCTGTAGGTTCTTGTTCATATCTTCTTGGACTCAATATTATGTTTCTGAAATTTGGTGACTTAGTCTGTGGCCATACCACTCTGAATGTACCTGATCTTATCTGAAATTTAGTCACATAGTCACATGTATCTGGATTTATCTTTTCGCTTATCTATTGTTCCATTGTACAGATTTACTGTAGTGATTCATCCATCCTTAGTTGATGTATATTTGGGGGGTTTTCCTTTTTGAGCAGTCATGAATAATGCTACTATGAGCATGCTTTCATATATCATTTGATGCAATTCCTTTGGATATACAACTACTAGTAGAATTAAGGGGTCATTGAATATGATTTTTGAATTCTCTTCACAGACAGGAAAGTTCAAAAGATAATTTAACTAATTTTACTCTTTTTACCTTTACCTCCAGTCTACATATAGCTATTTGTATATATCTTATCAATTATACCCTTAACCCAAGAAGACACCATTATTTTATACCATCAAAATTGATTTAAAATTATGCACGTATTTACCACTTTTGCTATTTTTTTACCTTCCTAAATGTTCAACTTTGTATTTTCAGTATTTTTTCTTTTATCTAAAAAACATTATTTTTAATTTCTGTTTATGAAGTTCTGCTATTCTTTTGAAACACACTGAAGTTATGTTCCATTGAATTCTAGCTTTAATTTTGTCTGTTGAAAATCAGATTGTCATTTGGACAATTTTTCCTTTTCACATGATCTTTTTTCTCTACCTACTTTTCAGATTTTCTATTGGTCTTTGATGTCCCATGGCATTTGTATCTCAATTCATTTTAAATTATCTTGTCTGAGGTTTGATGGCTTATAAAAATATATGGATGAACCAGAATAACCAAAGCTATCTTAAGTAAAAAGAACAAAACTGGGCAAATCACATTACTTGACTTCAAGTTATGCTACAGAGCTATAGTAACCAAAACCACATGGTACTGCATAAAAACAGACACACAGAACAGCAGAACAAAATAGAGAACCTAGAAACAAATCCACACACCTACAGTGAACTCAGGTTTGACAAAAGTGCTAAGAATATACACTGGGGAAAAGACAGTCTCTTCACTAAATAGTGACGAGAAAACTGGATACCCATATGCAGAAGAATGAAACTAGACTCCTATCACCACATACGAAAATCAAATCAAAATAGATGAAAAATGTAAAATCTAAGACCTCAAACTATGAGACTACTACAAGAAAACACAGGATAAAATCTTCAGGACATTTATCTCAGCAAAAATTTCTTGAGCAATGCCCCACAAGCACAGGCAACAAATAAAAAATGGACAATTGTGATCACATCAAGTTTAAAAACTTCTGCACAGCAAAGGATACAATCAACAAAATGAAGAGACAACACATAGAGTGGGAGAAAACTATCATATTATAACGGATTTGCAAACTACCCATCTAACAAATGGATTAACAACTAGAATATGTAAGGGGTTGAATCTACTCTATAGAAAAAAATATATATAATAATCAGAAAAAAAGAGCAAATGATTTGAATAGACATATCTCAAAATAGGATATACAAATGACAAGCAGGCATATGAAAAGTTGTTCAAGATCATTGATCATGAGAGAAATATAAATCAAAACTAGAATGAGATATCATCTCACCTCAGTTAAATGGCTTATATTCAAAACACAGGCAATAACAAATGCTAGTGAAGATGTTGGTGAGAATGTAGATTTGTACAACCACTATGGAGAACAGTTTGGAGGTTCCTCAAAAAAACAAACAAACAAACAAACCTAAAAACAGAGCTACCATATGATGCAGCAATGCCACTGCTGGCTGTATACCCAAAATAAAGGAAATCAGTATATCAGAAAGATATCTGTACTCCTATGTTTGTTGTTGCACTGCTTATGATAGCTAAGATTTGGAAGCAACCTAAGTGTTCATCAACAGATGAATGGTTAAAGAAAATGTAATATGTATTTAAATATTCAGCTATAAAAAGAATAAGATCCTGTGATTTGAAACAACATAGATGGAAATGGAGATCATTAAGTTAAGTGAAATAAGCCAGGCACAGAAAAATAATTATCACATCTTCTTATATATTTGTGAGATCTGAAAATAAAAAAAAATGAACTTCTAGGGAGTAGAAAGATGGTTACCAGAGATTGGGAAAGGTAGCGGGGGTCAGGGAAGGACATGGAGGAGGTGGGATGGTTAATAGACACACACAAAAAATAGAACAAATGAATAGGGTCCAGGATTGATGGCACAACAGAGTGACTATAGTCAATAATAACTTAATTTTACATTTTAAAATATAAATGTGTAATTTGATTGTTTGTAACTCAAAGGATGAATGATTGAGGGGATAAACTGGATTGTTTGTAACTCAAACAACAGTTAATTGAATTGTTTGTTACTCAAAACATAAATTTGACTGTAACTCACAGGATAAGTGCCTGAGGAGATGGATGCCCCATTCTTCTTATGTCATATTACATGCCTGAATCAACACTTCTCAGGTACCCCTTAAATATATACACCTACTATATACCCACAAGAATTAAAAATACAAATAAATAAGGATGGCTATATTTTATCATATTTGGAAAAATCTCTGTGACACGGCTTCTGTCCCATTTTGTCTCTTCTAATCTTACCAAATACTTGAAGCATGTTAGATGTTCGGACTGTAGCTTCAATGTCTCTTACCCTCTAGCCTTGTATTTTCCATCTCTTTGTCTCTTCATGCTTCATTCTGTGTAGTCTTCCAATTCACTAATTCTCTCTCCCTCTGTGTCTAATTGGTCATTAACTCTGTCTACTGGATTATCAGTATTGATTATTCCTTTCTTTAGTCTTATTGTTTTAGAGATAGAAATGATCTTTTGGCCTTTTTCTATAAATCATTTGATATGGGGAAACTGAAAAGAAAACCATTCTTAATATCAAGTTCATAAAGAAAGTGTTTTGGGGATTTTATGTTGTTGATGTTATTTATTTGTTTGCTTGACACTTGACACAGAAATGGTAAAAATTTTCTACTTTTCCCTACACTTGGGTTACAGAATACAATAAAAGCTTGGTCTAGGTATTATCCTGCAAGTTGGAAGAAACTGGAAATTAATTTCATGTGAGTAGCTTTTGTTTTGTTTTTCTTTGTTTTGTTTTTGGGATAGCAGCTTGTTAGGTCCTCACGACAAGCTCTTCTTACAGGGAAAGTCAGTGAACAGCACTGGATCTCAAAATGCCATTCCAATAAACAAAATATAGTACTCAATTACAGCCACACCATTATATTCCATGAATTTTTATTTTGCTTATAATGGAGAAATGTGGCTCTGTGCCTTCAAACTGCATCATTACCCAAGTGAGATATCAAAGATGTGAGGGCTAACTTACATTTGATTTGTTTAATCCTAAAATCCTTTCTTTGGAAATAAGAGATTGATTATGAAATGTTTTATTTATCTTTCTGATTAAGAAACTATATTTAGATTAAAAACTAAATCTTTTTTATACTGTTCCTTGGATTAATTTAAGGTCATCCATAAATAACTACTTTCTTAAGCAATGTATTTTAAACTAAACTACACTTAATTTCTAAATCTAAATGTATTCACCTTGACTTGAACTTTACTGTTTACTAATGTAACTTACCCATAATGATATTCTTTTAAAAATTACATAGGCATTACCCAATTTATGAATGTAAATATTTCAAAAAGTAAATGATTTAATGGGATAAATGTAAATAGAGGTGATGGTGGTGATGGTGATGATGATGATGGTGGTGATAGCTACAAGGTAGAATGCTATCTGATAAATGTGACTTCAGTACATTTTTCTAAGTGCTGGAATTCAGGGTGATGAGACAGCACTATTATTCTTTCTCATAGCTTTATGATTCTTATATTATTCTCAGCATTAGGGCTTAGACTGGAAGAATACCTTAGATGCAGGATATTGCCCTGACCTCTTCATGGGTGGGAACTGCGCACACTTCATGGGTGGGAACTGCTTCGGCGCTAGCGGTGGTGAAATTCACTCGCCGGTACCCCCTGCATCCCACCTCTCGTGGGAGGGAGCACACAGGTGAACAGATGCAGGAGCACTTTTTGGTACCAGCAAGAACTAATTCCATGCAGGCCCTGCAGCAGCATCTGGGGGGTGCCCGCACCCCTGAAGCCCCAGAGGGGTAGGGTGTTAACTGTGCTGTTTTAGCTCTGCTGTCTGCAGAGGGCTTAAGTGTTAACAGCTCAGTGGGCCCTTTGCCTTTTCACTTAAGGGGTCTGACTCTTGCTAACAGGGGCGTAGGGTCAGTGTAACAGCTTTTTCTATCTGCACTCCTGGCTCCTGAGCTCTTGTTCAGCTCCCAAGAAAAATGAAGGTGCACAACCGAGTTGGAGGATGGTAAATGCAGGAGATTTTATTGTTGATGGAAGTGACTCTCAGCAGGAAGGGGAGCTAGAAAGGAAATATGAAGGAGGGTAATCTCTCCCTAAGATCTGGCTGTCTCCAGCCAGACTTTTCTCGAAAGTCACACTGTCAACCTGTTCCTCTGAAGTCAACCCACTTCTCTCCAACATCCAACCGTAGTCTCCAATATTCAGCTGCTTCTCCTCTCTACTTCAGCCACTTCTCCCTGCCGGCTGAGCCTGGGTTTTTACGGGCATAGGATGAGGGGCCGGCGGGCCAAAAAGGCAACATTAGTGGGAAAATAGGGATAGGAGTATTCACTTTGGGTGGCAGTCTCAGCCTATTTAGCTTGATAGTGGGACTTTAGTTGAGGACCTGCCCTTTTCTGCCTAGAATTTCTCAGCCTTCTGTTCATAGCACCTTCACATAGTAATTCACCAAAGATAACTAAACCAACATAAATTTTCAATAATTTATTTGCTATTTTTTTATTTTACTAAATTCTAAAATTCATGGCAAACATGATTTCCAACAAATAGCACTTGCTTTCTGTTCTTTTTTTTTTTACATTTTCACATTTTCATATGAACATGTACAAATATTCTGTGCAATTGCAGAGAACATAAACTTTATCACCTGTATCAATAGCATCATTAGTAAGCCAAATTCTTTTAAATGGTTATTTACATTCTCAGCTGCTGTGATGAAATCTGAATTATTTTATTACAGCAATCAATGTAGCACCACATATGCAAAAACATACTCAAAGATTACCCTAAATAAGTTTTACACCTTAACACATTTCTTTATCTGCTTTTTCTCTAATAGAGAGCCAAAAAATTATATCAACAAAATATCTTTCCAACACACATGTGCACATATTATGATTTCTGAATGGCAACAATATAAGTGAAATTATTTTATTTAAGGATGAATTTAGGAATAATTGTTCCATATATTTAATATCTACAGTACTATAATTTATCAAAAAATCAGTAATTTCTGTCACTTTGTGCATTGTAAATAATTAAATTGGAAATATGAATGAAATGTGTCCAGCAACATATCAATATTGAAAATTTGATGTTTCAAATTAAGATTAAAAATTTGAATTTATACTTTCTGCTTATATTTCTTTTGAAAATTAAAGAAAAGTTTAAAATTTTAACTTGCATTTATAACTACCATAATAGTCTATTTGACTTTATTCACTAAAAACTCTAATAATTACAATTGTATCTGTGAGAATATGTAGTTTCAGTATAATTTTGTATTCATTATTTTACTTTGTTTTTCTGCCTTTTATATATTTTGATTATTGTGGAACATAACACACAGACAGAAATCAACAAAACCTAAATGCACAGTAAGAGAAGAAATTATAACATTACCCCTGTGTTTACCACATATTGGTCATAAAATAGAATTTTCTAGCCATCCAGACACTCCCCATATATGCCTTCTTGTAGATCTCATTCTCCTCTTGTTTTCCCCCTCCCTACTATCCCTAGTGTTATGACAGTCATTCATATGTTTCATTTTAGAGTTTTGTCAGCAATGTAATAAATTACAATGTATAAAAGATATATTTTTGAAAATATTATATAAATGAAATTAAAATGGATGTTTTTTCACTATTGATAGTTCCTCTTACATATGTATTATCTAATCAGCTCAAATTTCTTAATTTTCTTTGTTATATACATTATTTGTAAACACGTCTCTCTAGTTGGTTCATTTGGATTGCTGTATAGTATTCTATTACACAGATATGCCATAATTTATTTATCTATTTTAAATAGATTGATGGGCATTTAAGAAACTTCTCAACTTTAGCTATGAAAACACAGTGATATGCATGTGTGTGTATATGTTTTCTGGAAAGAGTACATATACTGGGTCTTAAGATGTGATCCTTCATCTTCATCAGATAATGCCATACTAAGCCAAGGAATTATATCAGTTTATACTCTTAGGAGCAGTGTTTTAAAATTCTCGTTACTTTATGTCCTTTTCAAAATTAGTAATATCAGAATAATTTTCACACTTTTATATTTATGTAAAATATTATTAAACATAACATTTTATAATTCCTTTTTATTCAAATTTAGAATGTAAATTTAGTTCAAAAAATTACATATTACTTTTCATTATTCTATGATGATTTATATACATTTCTTGAGAATGAATTCTGTATTTCATAACTGATTCATATTCTATTATTACATTTTCTAATGATTTTTCTTGAAGTTTCAAATTCTCATTTGATATCAGCAAGTAAAATTATACCAGAGATACTTCCTTCAATCAAACATTATGTCAAGTGATTCTGAGAAAATATGATTAGTTATTAGTATGTTAAAAGGGAAATTTGGATTGTTTAACAACCCTTGAAAGGACTCAAAGTGTTGAAATATAAAAAATGTTTATACATTTAATGTATGTATCATGGGAAAACACAAATTCTACCATTACTAGTATGAAAAAAAAATGACTGGTAGTAAACTTCCCATTTCTGAACAAATACACTTGCCTTTAAAGAAAGACAAGTCTAATATCACCAGTCATGATTCTCCTTAAGGTCCTGACCTTAAACTCCACGTGCATGTGAATTCTGAATGTGCACTAACATTCCTGACACTTTTAAATTTTGTTGTGTGGCCAATGTCAAACAGTAAAGCACCAGGGCATGCTTATAGATGAGTGCAATGCAGTCTTTATGAAAACATGCTATTCTCAGAGCAGCTCAAATTAACTACTATTCCTACACTGCCTGTTCTATTTTCTATTTGAATAAAATTTTTCATAATGAATTTGAAGTAAAAGCTGATTTCTCATTTGCAAGCATGCAAATGAAGACATATTCTCTTTCATCGTTTTGCATTTTTTTCCCTCTTTATAATTTGTGTTCAGCAACATCAGTTGTTAGGAAAATTTTAAAACCCACTACATAGATTATATATTGGATATCTACATTTTTGAAGGGCATTTGGTCATAACTAAAATCATGACTAAAGTGAATTTATTTTTCTCAGTACCAGATTTATGTAAACAGAATCCAACTTTTTCTATTAAATGCATTCAGGATTTTCTTGGGAACCCCAGGAAGGGCAGTACTCTTTAAAATCTGGTTGCTGCTAAAACTTCTATATAACTTTATTGTAAACTAGCCAATTAACACATACAACAACCCCCCCCCCCAACACACACACACTCCACATGGATGGTAGGAATTATTGTCCTATAATTTTCAAAATGAAAAACGAATTTTAGGGAGGACATGCAGTTTGAAAAGGCATTATTTACCCACTCATGCTTTTTAGGTCATTTTCAATATTTATAAAACTAGTATCTCATGCTTAGGTCTATGAGTAAGTTATTCTGTTGAGTCTGTTAAGTATTTATTATTTAAGTAAAAATATTCAGCGAATTTTGTCAATATTCTTTGAGCACTTAAAAAAAGTGTTTTCCATCGCAGAAACTAGGCTTCTCTATATATGACATTTGAATATATATTTTTCTTTTTAATTTATTTTTGATTACTTAATGACTTAAAATTAATATATGTTAAAATAAGTCTCCAATCTTGGATTGTATTTCTTTTCAATTTTGATAAAATAATTGTTTCTAAGAAAGAATCAGCTGGGCATGGTGGCTCACACCTGTAATCCCAGCACATTGGGAGGCCGAGGTGGGAAGATCACCTGAGGCTGGGAGTTCGAGACCAGCCTGACCAACATGGAGAAACCCTGTCTCTACTAAAAATACAAAAATTAGTTGGGCATGGTGGCTCATGCCTGTAATGCCAGTTACTCAGGAGGCTGAGTCAGGAGAATCACTTCAACCCAGGAGGTGGAGGTTGTGGTGAGGCAAGATCATGCCATTGCACTCCAGCCTGGGCAATATGAGTAAAACCCCATCTCAAAAAAAAAAAAAAAAAGAAAAAGAAAAAGAAAAAAGAAAAAAAAGAAAAGAAAAGAAAGAAAGGATCTTCAAGTCTGATGGCCAGGACAGAAACCCAGGTATTCTATTTCATATAGCTACGAACTTAGACTGTATTTTACAACTACTATCAGCCTTAGGATAGCCATCTATAAAATACACACAATAACAATACCCTCCTTAAGTAGGCTTTATGAGGAGTTGTTATACTATTTGTATAACTGCTTTCAATTTCACTTATCTGGTACAGGCAGAAACCAAGGATTGCTAGTTCTTCACTCGATCCTATATTACTTGATATGTAGGAGTTACCTGTGAAAGCTTCCACTTTTGAGTAGATGTAGCAGGTTTAAGAAGGCAAAATATTCTTTCACAACAAATAGGATAAAATAAATAAAGGCCAGAATTATATTTTCAATTCATTAGAGAGCTGTGCAAGCAAGGAGTACCAGCTAAACTGAAATCCAGCACGAGGAGGGCTTTTAGAGGTGAAGAGTCAACTTATGTATTTAATGCAATCCCTATCAAATCCCACCAGGCTTTTTTGGCAGACAATAAAAAACTACTCCTAAAATGTATCTGGAAATGCCAAGTGACAAGAGCACCTAAAGAAATAATTTTAAAAAGGACAAAGTAGGGAGATTACAATTTCTCATTTCGAAGTTTGCTAAAAGCTGGCCTAATCATTAAGACACCTACCTGACACCTTACACTAAAATTAACTCCAGATGGATTAAAGACTTAAACATAAGACCTAACACCATAAAAACCCTAGAAGAAAATCTAGGCAAAATATTTACACTTTTATATTATCTCCTTTCGTCTCTTCAACAGGTACCCTCCCCGTATTGCCCTCTAATATTTTGGGGTAAATGGGCAAAAATAATCATTTTAATTTTTTTCTCATGCATGTACATTCTCTGTAAACACATTTAATAAAATTTGCAGAAAACTTGCTAAACGTAAGTTTAAGGGAGCAAAACTCCAACTTCGAAGTACATTTTCTTGTGGTAAAAGCTTAAGCATACTTAAGCTGTAACATTTGTTTAATCCTATACTTTAACCCTATCACTTGGCAATTGTTTTTAGAAATAAGAAAATACTACTTATAGTTTGTGCTTCTTTATTTTTGTTTGCTGCAGCTCAGCCTCACATTATCAGGCATCATGACCTAGTGGGAAGACCCCTGAATGGTAGTGTCTGAAGAACTGATATTCTAAGCCTTCACCCACCCTTAAGTAGTTTTTGCAACTGTAGGCACTTAGGTTCTGTAACTAAACCAGAGGAGATTAAAGAATGCTCCATTTCTTAGGGCTGTGTTGGTTGCCTTGGAGGAACATACCTGTCACCTGAAGTCTAAGACAATAAGAAATTACAGTTTGCGATTGAAGAATGTTCCTTTGGAGTAGTGACACTCAGAGTGTGGTCCACAGACTGGTGCAGGTCTGTGAACTATTTCTTAAAGATAGGTGAATGAGATAAGGTACTTGTTACTTTTACAAAGATTGACTCAGTGTTTTCTTCATAGAGAATGTCTTTATCATTAAAAAACAAAACAAAACTCCATGGAACTAAATGGTAGTTAACCGTTATCTTTTTGCTAATTGGTAACAATCTGGGAACTAGCTACTTGCTGATTTAGAATACTTAATCAATCAAAAGTTGTGTCAGATTGTTTTATAATTTAAGAATAGACTGAAGTGGAAGCTCATAAAATAAAGTGTAACCTAAAAAATAAAAAAGTAAATTTAAAGGCAAGTCAGGTTAAAGGTAAGAATCGAATTCAAGGTGGTATGGATATGTGTAACATAGTTAAGTCCAAGGCAGTTAACACAGGTTCACAAGTAGTAAGTAACTTCTTAGAGAAGCTGCAAGAGGCACTGCAGTTTGTGCTTTGGTTAGTGCAAAACTTGTTTAAGATTCTTCTTAGTGCTTCTAAATTCTCTGAGAAAATTTTTGTTTCTCATTTTTTACCATCCACTTAATCTAAGAGAATTTATTTCTGTTAGTCATAAAGAATTTTTATTTTGTAGCCTTAAATTTCAGAACCATGTTATTGTCTGAGAAACTTTAAAATTAAGCTTGCCTCTCCTCCCCCTGCCTGTTGATATTCTTTATTCTTCAGTACTGTATATAAAATTCACTGTATCCTCTCTGTTCACCAAGAAAAGAGGAAGAGAGATCCTTCATCAGTAGCAAAACGTAAATACTGAGAATGTCTTTTTTGGATCAAAGTGCAAGAAAAGTAGAAAAACAGCAAATTTTCTGGGGTTAGGCCTGTGAGCTCACTCCTTCCAATTAATGAGGAGGCATTTGTCTTCTGCTACTGTGCTAGTGAGTCTGGCATCCCCATCCCACTTTAGATCTGTTCTCTAGCTGCCTCATGGTCCTTGCAGCCCTTCCCCTGTGTAGTATAAATTAGTGAGGGATGCATTCTTAATTGAGAGACAGAAAGAGCCCAAAGCTTGAATCGATACCTAACAATACAGCACTCAATTTGTAGCATTATCTAATCTCAATTCTGTCTTAAAAAAGAACTACTTACCTTAAGGGATTTTCTTTGTAAGCCTACCCTCATAAATATTTCTGCCAACCAGGTATGGGGCAGCTATTCTTCCCATTTCACAATTATAGAAATGGAGTCCACAGTCGTTTTGGGGTTTGTTTAAAGTCATGGTTTAGCTAGACTAGAAATTAGAGTCACACTAGGATTTGGGACTGCACAGCTGTATCATTCATAATATTTGGTGTTCTTTTCAGGATGTTTTGTCACTTGGTTCTGAATTCTTCCCATGCCTCTCCATAACTGTCCCCTAAACAAACCTTAACACAAGCCTGT
Source organism: Cheracebus regulus (assembly GCA_963574635.1). Classification (NCBI taxonomy): domain Eukaryota; kingdom Metazoa; phylum Chordata; class Mammalia; order Primates; family Pitheciidae; genus Cheracebus; species Cheracebus regulus. The sequence goes on from CAUYQU010038381.1 coordinate 23,737, forward strand.
GATTTCCCTATTTTAATGAACGGTAGGTATCACCATATCATCCAGGTTTAACGCAATGGAATCATGGGCTCCGTATACTCCTCTGGTTGTCTAATCTAGTGAAGGCACATAGTCTGCTAGTTCTCCACATGCAGCCTGCCTCCATTCCTTGTTATCACCACGGTCACTATCACTGACCATCAGACCTGTTGTCATACTAGAGGCCGTGGTGGCCTACAGCCTTTGCCTTCTCTATTCCCTTATCTGGGCTTGCTGGAGCTCCTGGTCTATTTCTGTATCTATCTTTTGGTGTTGGGTCATTTTTTAGGGGCCCTTCTCTGCCCCTGGAAAATCCTACCAGTATTCTCATTATGGCTCTGTCCTCTTCTCTGCTGACTTTGCCCTTTTATTTAGGTAATTTTATTCACTCTGAGTAGATGAATCTCAGGGGTTTTTTTTCCTACTAGCCCAGACCTTTCCTCTGAGACCAGTGTATGTCTTCATTTCCCTTGACTGTCTCATAGATACTTAAATTCAACAGATCCCAAAATGACATAGTCCCCCACAGCCTGCTTAGTGATTCTTACCTGAGGAAATATCAGCACCATCCACCCAGTTTCTCAAGCCACCTAGTTTCTCAAGCCAGAAACCCAGAGAGGGAGCTGATGATTGTCCTTCCCTCTTATTAGCCATACCCAGTCAAACATGAGGTCTTCTGGTATCAACTCCCAGTTACTCCTGCATTTGTTTACTTTTCTCCAGCTATATGATAATGGCGAATTAACAACTTCACTCTTCTTTTTCGTTATTTGTAAAATGGGGACAAGAATAATCCTCACAAAATTGTTCTGAGCATTAAGTGAAATATCTGGCACAGAGCAAGCTTCCCATGAATGTTAGAAGGGGGAACACCCTTGGCCACCATATTTAAAAGGACTCATTATGAATAATGCAATAGCCTCCTAACTGGTCTGCCTGGATAGAGATAAGCCTGGTCTACTAGGCTCTTTTGGATCTACTTTTCCAGCTTCTCCTTGTGCTCATACTACCCCTTTCACTTTTGCCTTTGAATGTCAGTGTCCCTTGCTGGTATGGCAGGCTTTTTGGGAATGGTCTTGCCCTTTTCTCTGCCCCCTTTCCTCTGTGCCCGTTTCTCTGCCCCCTTCTCCTTTGTGTGTGAGACTCAGTTCACCCTCAGTTACTCAGGGAAATAGTCCTCTATTAAGCATTTTTAAATACCTTGCATTCTATGTTTGTTTCAGTGTCTGTCTCATTTGCTAGATTATGGGCTCCGCAAGTCTTATCTTGTTCCTCTACCGTTTTTTCAGACTATAACACAGTATATGGCAGAGTAGCAGAAAATAATCAAAAGTTATGAAATTAATACGGCTCACAATTTACTCTCTCCCTGAAGTCAGAAGGGTTTCTTCCCCTCCTCACTCTTAGATTTCCAGGGCTCCTTTGTGTACCACCTAGGGCACTTAAGACATGCCATTCGTATTGTGTTTATTTATATTTGATCTTCTCTCCTACTAGGTTATAAACACCTCAAGAGTTCAGATCAGTTCTGCATTCAGAACTGCTGTTTCTACCACAGCTTCTAGCTTAGAATAGGAGTCAGTAACTGAAAACATCTTTTTGAATTTCCTAAGTCTGAGGGGCTTTGGAAATTCATTTTGTTCCTATTCTGAAATTATCTTTCATCCTCCATCTTTCCTCTTGTGTGTTTTGTGGTTATAAATCTCTTCTTTCCGTCCACAACCATTTAAATATAATCAGTGCCAAGAAATGGGTGAAGGACAGAAATGTACTGTGGTGTCTTGACCTGTCTGGGACTTATCATAGCTTTCCTAGGAATTGACCCTGATGGGCCCTTATTGCCTTCTAAATAAAGTTCAAACTCCTTAGTGTGGCATTGAAGACCTTCCATAGTCTGACCCCAGTGAACCCCTTCTATCCTTATTTTCCACTCTATTTTTTATTGCATGCATCCTGTGCTCTAGCTTAATGGTTTTCAATCCTGCCTGCCCATTAGAATCACCTGGGGAGCTTTAAAATAAAATACCAACGCCAGGGTCCTCCCTTTGGAGATTGTGAGTTAATTGGTCTGGAGTGAGGCCTGGGTGTGGTTGTTCGTGAAAGGTCCACTAGTGATGCTTATGTAAGGCCCACACTGGAAACTACTGACAAGCCCAGTGTTTCCCACAGAATATCATTTCCTCTCAGAATTTTGAGGTGAAAGGGGCCCGAAGTCACGGAAGTTTGAGTAGTAATTGCTTTTAATGTGCTCCTTTGCAACGATGTAGAACGAACACTGGCAAATGAAAGGCTCTGAGATACCCAACAGTAAAGAAAAGTGTTTAACTTCCTTCATAGTGTGTGAGGTCATCTGATCAGGGACCCCTTTGTGTGTATAATACTTGTTAATAACATCTGCGACATGTGGTGTAGAAAATGTTTTTAGCCACATCTCAACTTTAAAGTCACTTCTTTATTTGTCCTTCCCTGATCATGTCATCCAAACCAGACCCACCTCCCACCCCAGGGCTCTCTCTTCAACCCATTTTGTCTTCATAGCACTTCTCAGTATCTAAAATTCCTCTTCGTATACTTGTGTGTTTGCTTCTGTCTTCCTCCGCCTATGATGCGAGCTCCATGACAGCAGGGACTTCTTGTCTTGTTCACCCTCTGTCTCTATTCAGCACAAGTCCTGACAAATACTAAGTAGATATTTAATAAGTATTTGTTGAATGGACAAAGAGGCAGTAATACACTCGTGGTTTAGACTTCTTCTAAGGTACATTTGTTTAGATATTTTAAACTGCCTACAGAATTTAATTTAAAAGCAACTAGAAGTACATTTTAAAAGTAACTAGGAATATAGGAACACAATAGCTAACTTTACCTTTAATTTTCTTAACCTGCCTAGTTAAGTATTAAAAAAGAAGAAAACAAAAGTAAATGTGAGCCTGATTATAGGGAAAATGCTATGAATTTTCTGATTATAGAGGGTTTTCAGTCTGTGGTAGGGGACTTCTTTTTCTAAATTCTTAGCTTGTCCCAGGTAGCTTCCCCCACCATTTGGAGATTGCATTTGTGTGAGGCAGTGAAGGAGCCTGAGTGAGGAATCAGTGAATGATAGTGGACTTTGTGTGCTGTACACCAGTCCACAACAACAAAACACACAAAAACAGGGAAGGAATTAGTTTAAGTAAAAACTTCCTAATAATTAAAACCCTCTTACAGTGAGAGTATTCAAACAGGTTTGACAGGGACAGTGGGGAGGCAATTTGTGTATCAGAATCCATATGTGGAATCCCAAGTTTGGATGCCTGCTGCTCAGCAAGTGATGTTGCAGCAACTCTTGGACCTTGTTCTGAAGGGATCTGAATAGCCTATTCTCTAGGGGTCCTCCTGCTGCAGCTGTGCCCCTGCCTCCCCAAGCCTGACTCTGACTGTCTTGTTTTGAGTGGGGTTAGTAAGTATGAACTGGTCTACATACAGTAGTGTGTACAATTCCTGAGCTCCTCCACCACACCTTGAATTATTAGGAACTGTCCTTTTAGTTCCTGTGAACCTAGTGATGCCGTTGCATGACTAGGCCCTTTCCTTGGGCTATTACAATCATCAAGTTGGTTCACTGGAGATAAGATTGTAGAGATTTACCATGAATGTTGTATACAAGGTGCTCTCCCAGTATGCTGTCTAACAAATCCCTCAGTCCGTGGGTCAGATGATCAGCAGTCTGGTATAAATAATCTCAAGAAGGAAGTTGAGCTGCATTTCCTTTATTACATTTTAAAATAATCTTTAAAACACATATTTTGCCAAGGTTTCAGAATGGAAGCTTTATAATCATTTATTCACCTGTCAGGAATTGTCCAGAATGAATTTGCATTTCCTTTTGTTGCACACTGTGATAATTTATTATTATTTTGAATAGCGTGGTATCCTAAATGCCAGAAAAGATGTGTGATGGGAAGCTAAATAAACCAAATCAGAATTTAAGTAGGTTTTCCGGATGGATATTCCTTTATGGTTGATACATCAGTGTGCTTTAGCTACAGGCGTACCTTGTTTTACTGGGCCTTGCTTTATTGTGCTTCACAGAGACTTTGTTTTTCACAAAGTGAAGGCTGTAGCAACAGCCTGTGTTCTTAAATTATCTATCCCTATGTCAGCAATAAGGCTGTTTCATTTTCTTACCTCTGGAGTAGCACATTTCATTTCCTTCAACTCCTTTTCATTTGCATTTATAACTTGGCTGTTTGTCCCAACACACCTAGCTTTTGGCTCATCGGCTTTCGACATGCCTTCCACTCTAAGGTTAATTATTTCCAGATTTTGATTTAAAGTGAGAGATGTGGGACTCTTCCTTTCCCTTGAACACTTAGTGGCCCTCCCCTGTAGGGTTATTAATTGGCCTAATTTCAAAACCGTTGTCTCAGAGAATGAGGAAGCCTGAGGAGAGGAAAAGAAAGGGGAATAGCATGAAGCAGTCAGAACACACACAGCATTCATTCTGTAGCCCATGATCAAGGAGTAATTTCAACCTTTAAGACTTAAAGAAATACATTTTGTAAGGCTCTAGCTGCCATAGATAATGATTCTTCTGGTGATTCTGAGCAAGGTAAATTGAAAACCTTCTGGAAAGGATTAGCTATTCTAGATGCCATTAAGAACATTTGTGATTCATCGGAGAAGGTCAAAATATCAACATTAATGCAAATTTGGAAGAAGTTAATCCCAGCCCTCATGGATGACTTTGAGGGGTTCAAGACCCTGAGAATGGTCTTTGGGGGGTGGACCTTGAGGATGTGACTGAATTGCTGCAATCTCATGATAAAACTTCAGTGAATGAGGAGTTGCTGCTTATGAGTGAGCAAAGAAAGTAGTTTCTTGAGATGGACTATACTTCTGGTGAAGATGCTGTGAACATTGTTGAAATGACCACAAATAATCTGAGTATTACATCAGCTTAGTTGATAAAGCAGGGGCAGAGTTTGAGAGGATTGACTCTTATGAAATTTCAAAGAAATTCTGTGAGTAAAATACTATCAAACAGCATCACATGCTACAGAGAAGTTCTTTGGAAAGGAAGAGACAGTCCGTGCTAATAAGCTTAATTATTGTCTGTTTTTGAGAAAATGCCACAGCCCTCTAACTTTCTGCAACCGCAATCCTGATTAGCCATCAGTATTGAGTCCAAACCCTCTGTCAGCGAAAAGATCATGGCTCACTGAAGGCTCAGATGATGGTTAGTGTTTTCTAGCAATAAAGTGTTTCTAAATTCAGGTGTCTTATATGTGTTGTTTTTTTAGATGTAATGCTACTGCACATTTTGTACTATAGTCTAAGTGTGTTTGTACTATAGTACACACATGTACTGGGAAACCCAAAAAATTGTGACTCTCTCTATTGTAACATTGACTTCATTGTCGTGGTCTGAAATTGAACCTACAATATCTCTGATGTATGCCTGTATTTCCAAGCAATTTTAGCATGCCTGCAAAAGAATTAATGAGATTCCAACCACCTAAACTGTAGTTTCTTCTGTTTTTTTCAACAAAAGAATATTGAGTGTCTTTGACATACCAGCCACTGGGGCTAAAGGTATCTGCCATGCATTCTCTAGAACCTTACTACTAGGGGTCTGGTCTCTGGACCAGCATTTTCAGCAACAGCTTAAAGTTTGTTAGAAGTGTAGACTCTGAGGCCCTTTTTCAATCTGGATTTTAACATGTCCAGGTGATTAGTATGCTCATTACAGTTTGAGAAGCACTATTCTAGTCCACGTAAACAAAAATATATATGAGATAATTTCAGATAATTGCAAATGCTGTCAAGAAAAGGTAAAACTGTAATGGGCCAGAGAGTGGGAGGGGGAGGAGTAATTGAGGATGGTAAGTGAAGGCATCTGAGGGAGTGTCCTGTGGGCTGAAACTTAAATGATGGGTGGGGATGAGCCATGAGAAGATCTGGGGAAGGTGGTTCCAGGTAGAGGGAACAGCAAGTGCAAATACTAGGAAGAGGGACTGTCTCCTCCATCTCCTGCTGTGCCCTCTGCTCTAGCCAGGCCCGGACCCATGACTTCACTTGCTGACTGTGCCTGGACCTGGAAGTGTAATGGCCGAGTGGTATCTCAGTAAACGGGAAAAGGCCAAAACTTAGGTTTTGATAAGAGTGGCTGCTTATAGTGAGAAAATAATCAAATATATTGTAAGGATGTTTTGGCAGTGACAGCTTCAAATAATTGGAATTTTATATCACTGGGAGGAGGGAAAAGAATCACTAGAAGCCATGCTAGAATTGGAAGAAGAGGAAAGAAAATACTGAGAAATGCAAGATAGATGGAGATTTCTTGAAAAACAGAGAAAAATAAGAAGTAAACAAACAGGGAAGCTTTAGCCTCACCTGAAAGGAAAGACCAAAAAATAGAGCATGGCTCTCTGTTTAAAAGGTGGCTTGTTTCCCTGGAGATAGGCATCCTTGATGAGAACGGAGTAAGGACCACTAGTCTATTTTGTTTTGTTTTATTCCTATATCCAAAATTCCTTTGTCTTTAGGTATTTCTCATATCATTTTGATCATACAGATCATACTGGGAAAAATCAAGATGAATAATCTCCATTTACTGTGGGCACAAGGAATATTTTCTTCCCTCTTCTGTGACTAAGTATGAAAACGCTTAATTGTAAATCAGCATTCAAAGGAAACTGTATATTTATTTATGTTAGTAGGAAAGAGAAAGGTGTGTGAGAGAGAGAAGGAGGAGGAGGGGAAGGAGAGAGAAGAGAAATGAAATGTAAAACAGGCAGCTGTCAAGGCTTGCTCTGACACACCAGCTGAGGAAAGAACTATTCGTAGAACTTAGATATCTTAGTAATCAGATTTATCAGGGTTCTCTGACTGGCTCTACTATTGTTCTGTGCAGGCTGAAGTTAAGGTCTCTAGAGAAAGTAATTTTATTTCTCTACTCCCACTGACATACCACTTTTCCCTCCTATCCTTCTCCACCCCTCCCCATTTTTCCTGCCTCTCCCCTCTGGTGGAGCTGAGTAGAACCATGATAACATTGATCACAGTGTTTCCAGACTTGAGAACTGAAATGATTTGACCTTGTACAAGTAATTGGACGTCTGGCACAATGATCATCATTCTCAAACTGGATAATATATCTCTCTCGATCACTGTTAACATTGGAGCATTTAAATACAATAACTAGAGCACAGAAGCTGTATGTAGGCGAATAGGCACCAATCTAGGATTTCTCTTGAAGATATACCTCTAGAAAGCTCACATGGTGGGAGAAAATAGAGGGTGCTCTTTTTTTTTTCCCCACCATTGTAAAAATGCTTCAGTAAAATACAGCTTTACCTCTGGGGATAGATTGGAATAGTTCCATGAAATCTAGGTATACTGTGACCCTCTCTCTTCAAGAAGGACGTTGTTCTGCATTTTCCCACGTGAGCACCACAAACAGTAGCCCCATGTATCTTGTTAGGACAAACAAATGGGACACCTGAGAGTATGCAGTTAACTGAGCTGCACATCGAGTACTTTAAAGCACACTTAACATGCAGGAAAGTAGCATAAATAGGAGTTCAAAACACAAACCAAATTGTCATTGCTTGTGGTATCATCATTAGTAGAATCATTGTTTTGGTTAAACTCCCTGGGGAAGCAGTGGAAGGGAGGTATGGGGGGCTGTGAAAAAAGGTTGAATATTGACACTTTCACATTGTTTAACATAATACAAATTGACTACCCTGTTACAGACAGTATCTTTTTCTCATTGGAGTAAGTGAGATGGGCAGAGCTTTTAAAAACAGCAAGTCTTAGTTTTAATCAGTCCTTTAGGAAACTGATAGATGACATATTAAATCAACTCTTATAATGTTATTGCTTTGTTTTATTGCTTTATTAAGCAGTATTATGATTTTTTTGTACAAAGTAAGCATGTGAACTGAAATAAAGCTTAGGCATTTGGTTTACCACCTTGCTAACATTACTGACAATACCTTGGTCTAAGTCTTTAAGCTTTATTCCAGTCAGGCTTAAAAAAAAAATACATACAATTAATTTTATTTGTTATGTGTTCTTGACTCTTTTATGAAGTTGATTTTTGATAAGATAAAAACTGAGTTGTCAGTTTAGAGAAATAGTACTACTTGAATATTTTCCCTTAATGTTTAATCTGGATTTTAAGTCAGAAAGAATTTCTCATTAATCTTCTGACTGTTACTTTAGAAAATTTGGAACAAATCAAGATATTTTCTGATTGAAATTTTAAAGAATTGCAGTTTATTCTGAAGTGGTGAAGTAAAGGGTTAAGGCTGCAAAATTTGTGTTTATTCTAAAAACTATTTCAGGCAGGATACGTAGGACTTGTCACCTTTAAAAAAATGTTTCTATAAAAGTGAATGAGGCCAGGCATGGTGGCTCATGCCTGTAATCCCAGCACTTTGAGAGGCTGAGGCGGGTGGATCACGAGGTCAGGAGTTCAAGACTAGCCTGGCCAAGATGGTGAAACCCCTGTAACTAGTGAAAATACAAAAACTAGCTGGGCGTGGTAGTGGCTGCCTGTAATCCCAGTGACTCAGAGGCTAGGCTTAGGCAGGCAACTGCTTGAACCCAGGAGGCTGAGGTTGCTGAGCCGAGATCACACCGCTGTACTCCAGCCTGGGCGACAGAGTGAGAATTCATCTCAAAAAAAAAAAAAAAAGTGGATGAATGTATGTTCTCGATAAACATTTAATAAAATAAATAGGTTCATCTTTTAAAGATATTTGGCAAGAAACTTCTCTATAGAAAACTAATGATAAAAAGTTGTTCTTCAGGAATGTTTCCTAAAACTGTTAATTGCTTTAAGTTGGCTGCTGAAATTGTTTCCTAATAATGCTTTGTTATTCTATTTTATTTCAGTAATACATATGTAGTAATATTGTTCCTATTTTGATGAGCGACAAACCCATGCAACAGTCTTTAAAATCAACAGTTGCTTTTGATATGTCCCTTTGATTATTAAAATAAAGCTATTGGTACTCTTACCCAAGTTTGTTATATTTTTAAAATAAAATTTTTGTCTTTTTAAGGAAATCATATAGGCAAAAATAATCGAAAGAAAAATCAGATTTTTATTGTCTTTGAGGAAATGTAGTTACATTCAATATGTGTTAACTAAGTTTTTGTCTTTTAAATGATTTGTAAAATTTGTTATGTGATAAAGGAAATATGTATTTGGTATTGTGTGCATTAGTATTTGTTACTTTTTAACATAGTGATTGAGTTACAGCTTTCTTTTCAATGCATGCCATCACTTTCCCATGATGTAATATAGTTAATAAATTTTCCAGTGATTCTTCAGTGTTGGAGTATGAACAGATAAAGGATAAAAGATTCTTGTCTGTGTTTCCCTGTTTCATTACTATGTGGTCATGCTCCCCTTCCACTGTCCATCAGTACTGTAGAGCTAGCCTGTTGACATTCACATGTTAGGTGTTGCATACATAGCAAAGGGATTTTCATAGAATGCCTTTTTTGTCATTACATTTTTCTAAGATATTTTTCCCAAACCAAGTTTTTTTTCTTTAGTAGTGATGGTGCTCATTTTTATTTTATTTTTTTATTGGAGAATGGTGTAAAGGAGAGAAAATAGAATGGTAGTGAAGTTGCAGTTAGTAAAACAGTGTGCAACTTTTAGATTTTTTAAATGGATATCTTGAGACGGAAGATATAATAGAATTGTCAAAAATTGTTAATGTGTTTGACAAAGTGTGGTTGCCAGTATGACCTTTTTGTTACATTTTGACATGAACAATTGTCCTTTTATTGGGGCTGTTAATGCTGTTTTGGAATATCATGGGCATCTAAAGGCAGTAGTTTAGCAGTGTCCATAAAGCATCAAATGCCATTATAATATCTAGTAAACCTAACAGCAGTATTTCAGAATCCCTGCCTGTTTAAATGGGCTATCTGTGAATGTACTTGCTCAGGGATGCATGACCCACATCACCTATAAATTTGATTGGAAGCTATAGTACTGGCGTAGCCTGATGGATAGCAGATTAGAGCCCTGATTAACCATGTGATTCAAAGACTGGGAATATATTGTCTAAGCAAGATTCATCAGATGCAATCAGAATTTCAAGTGGTCAGATGAAATTCAAATGTGTATTGTGGCTTTTCCTCCCCTATTGCTTTTCCTCTTAGGTTGCCTTTTTTTCCTTCTTTCCCCAAAGCTGAAAAATACTTCTTTGATGAATCTGCTCCTTACCCTAAAGCTGTCTGTCTGTTATTCATCAGAAAGCAGGTCGCAGTTCAGTGAGCAGAAGAAAAGATTTTAATAGAAGCTGTGCCAAGGGCTGTAATGCATCATTTTAGGGCCCTAATTACATTACAATGACAAATATCAATGGTGACAACAGCAATAACCTACATCCTTTAATGGCTGTGCTGGAAAGGAGTTTGGGCCCCACGCCATTATATTAGACTCAGTTTCAAAACATAGGCCATTAGAAGTGTGTGTCCACAGTGTTATTGGCTGATCGCTGAAGCCCAGTGGAAAGGCCTGTAAATAAATGATGCCTCCCTAAAGCTGGGTCCTATGGGACAAAAGAGGCAAAATTAGATGACCATGGAAGCAGCCGTGTTTCCGAGGCAACTTTAGCTTTCAAAGTGAAGAATGACCTGCTTAATTTTATGAAATCACACACACATCCAACCCCCACCCCCGCTGCCAATTAGCCTGACCATGAAAATCCATTGGCATGACAACTTAAAGAAATTAAGAAGTCTATTAAACAAAAGGAGACCTTTAACGAAAGTTTGGAAGGTTTCTACTCTCCCTTTTCTGTTGTGTGTGTGTTAACATACGTGATTGAGGAAAAAAGACTCTTCTTTTGACATTTATTTGTAAGAATATGTAGAATTTTTTTTAAAAAAATAGTTGCTCAGTCTTAATACAGCCTAGGTCCAAAATTTTGTTATTTTCACCAGATGAATAAGTTTCCTTAGAGTAGTTTTTATTGCCTAGATAATGTAGGCAAACTAAAGAACTCAGTTTTCTTATGTGCCCACACATTTTTCAGCCCTCCTAGCAAGGGACTATTTTATTTATGTAAACAACATAATGAGGAAAATATGCTTGGCAGATGGTTCTAAGCATTAAAATCATCAGTTTGGTCTGCCCCAAAGTGTCTCATTATCTTTTATTCTCTCCCCCTCCACCTCTTCCTGCAAAAAGCTTAACAACCAAATGCCTTTGAGTTGCAGTACTTTCAGTCTGGTGAATGCTACACTATTTTCTTAGCTCACCCTGGAATTTCACCCTATAACCACTGTGGTATGTTCGTCCAGGTGGAGAGTGGTTTGGTGATTCCCATTGCAGCTCTTCATGGTGGCTTAAGCATTCTTAAAGGATGGCTAAGTGCTCCATGGGGCCAGTGCAGTAAATTAAATCAGATCAGCACAGTTGGGTCCTTATTCACTGCCGCTTATTGGTGCTGGGTTTTTGTCCATCCTGTTAGGAATGCAGGCTGGAATGGAAAGCTTAGGTTTGAAACTTCATGGTGAATTTGTATTTTCTTTTGGCTGGCAAAGTTTTTAAGGTGCTGGCATTTAAAAGATTGTATAGCTACAAAGTTAGAAGGGTTGCTGATGAAAGAAGGAAGCCTAGATTGCACAAGTAGAGTGTCACTGTCATTCTGGTAATGATTTGCAAGAAAAAGCATTTTGGGCCTCTCATAAAATGAGGAACTGACCCCTGGATGGAATTTAAGAATATCTTAGGAATAGTAATTTCTTTACATTTTCTGCCTTTCAATACTTCTTAGCTCTCTTTCCTTCATTCCATCATTAAACTATAAACTATTTTATATGTATGTGTATTTTAAAAAGTCTATATGTTTATGCATCACAAGTATACAGGGAACCATCTGAAAATACAAATTAAGATCAACTGGTAAATCTGTGGGTAACTTTTTAAAGAAAACATGCGGTAGTGATATATTTTTTTAACTTTCTGTAGTATCTTATTGGTTTAAAATGTCTGTACTTCCAAAAATTACTGGAGAATAGACTGTTCTCTGATATTGTTGGGACTTTTGCATATCTACAGTAAAAAAAAAAAAAAGTGTTCCCAAGGATAGTCTCCAGATACATACAGATTGCTTTCTGCTAAGTGTAATAAGATTTTAGCATATCTCAACCTCTGTGCACCAAAAACTCTGGTAAGACACATTTGGAAATTTTTATGGTTGAAGAAAACATCCTATTCTCCAAGAATTTGTAAGAATCTGAATTAACCGACTTTTTTGGGTTGCTTGGGGTACTGCTATTTCAGAAGTTCAGGGTCTTGGGTTTAAAATCACAGCACCAGTGTTTTTAAAGCAAAGACCACAAATACAAAAATCCAATGAGTTACTAACTAAAGGAGTTGAGATATAGGAAAGGATGTATCTTTACTTATCTAACTTCTTAAAGACTTAGAACTGACTGCAGGTTTTATGAAAAACATTAGTATGAGCAAGGGTCCTGGTGAAGGCTTTTGAAAACTGATTTCCAGTCATAGAAGTTAAGTTCCATTTTATATTGCCCTGATCCTTCAAGGTTAACTTTTTAAAGTGAATGCTGGTTAATAAATTGTGCTGTTAATGTGGCACTGTTGTCACTGTTTCTTTTTAATGGGCTTGCTGATGGCGATAGTTTTCCTCTTCCTTAGGAAATATGCCAGCCAAATTATAAAGTATGTTTTAATATCATCCTGTTAATATTTCGGGAATCTATAACCAGCTGACTGTTTTCTTTATTGCTTTCCTTTCCCTTATTTTTTGCAGGCAGAGATTGTCAAGAGGCTGAATGCTATCTGTGCACAAGTCATTCCTTTCCTGTCCCAAGAGGTAAGATAGTTGATTTTAGGCACTGGGCTGAAAGTTGCCATTTTAGTGGGTTTGCAGAAAAGGGATTGTAGAACTGACTCTGGCCTTGCCAGTCTCTTGGTGTTTGTATTTTATTTACATTTCTAAGAAACAGTGTTCTCATTCCAACTTTTACACCTTAATGACTTTCCGTGGAATATAATTTAAATGCATTTATGTAGTGGAATATTTTCTAGTTGGGCTAAGCAGAATTCAGTCGTTAAAATATTTTGCTATCTTTGTAGTGTTGCTAAGAATTATGCTTGTTTGTCATAATGGTACCTAATAGGGTAGATTGAAAAACTGCCAGGAAAACAGGAGCTTACTCTGTACTATTGTGATTGGGTGTTAAGAATTGGCAGAAGACATCTCAAATGCAAAGACTTTACGTAGTAAACAAACTAATGAAGCTTTTGGCTAGTTACTTTAAAAAATTTATTTCTTGTTACCTGATTAAGTCTTTATATTATTACTCATTTGGGAAAAGATCTGCAAGATGAACTCAATGAACTCCTTTTTCTAAGTGCCACTTTTCTCAAAATTAGGCTTTGGTGAGCACATACTGCTAAGGTCTGGCATGCAGCTTGCTAGTTCTCTTGCTCACCGCCAGGGGAAGAGCATGCTGTCAGCAAATGGGCACAGGTTGGAATAAAGCGTTGCATTTCTAGTGCTTGTTGGCTTCCTTTGTGGCTTTTCTTCTCTCCCTGCTTGCTTTTGGTAGTTACAAAGTTTAAGTGAGAATACTGGAAAAAGATAATTTTTTGCTTCTGGATTACCAAATGCCTTCAGTTGCTCAGGTAAGATCCACTTTAAGAAGGAAGGAGCTAATGAAATATCTGCATGTCTTGTAGCTGCAATACTTTTTGCTATGGGCTGAGAAGGCACAGAGGCACTTTTCTCCTACCCAGTTGTTCTATAAGTGTGTTGTGTCACTGCTTTTCAGGAGAGAGGTTTATTCGCCTGCCTGCCAGCGGGCATGTGCTTATGTTATGTGGCCAGTATTTGAGCATGCATGTGTTTTAGAGATATGCAGATTGCTATAGATGATTTTTGCTTTGGTCTGAACTGGATTAGACTTGAGTAACTATGGGTATCCTTCGTAAGTATATACTGGGGAGGGGGCACTCATATTCGCAAATCTTAACACTGAATTCACATGCTTTTCTGGGTCTCCATGAACAAAGGATGTGTTGTCTTTTCTCCTCCTTTAGCTGTGACTACAAAACCTACCACTAGTCATATCCGCATTTGCCTGTTTTTACTTAGGATTTGCTTATGACTAGATTACGTGGCTTGGTGAATGAGGGTCAAGGGGTGTATTTGCATTTCTTTTGGAAACCTGACTGCCTCCTGCCTGATCCAGATTAGTGTGTACTTTTTACTTTAAGCAGCTCTGCTTTATAGAGATGGAGAATGGGAAGAATGTGTGACCCACAGAGCTGTAACCAGGCTAGGGTGTCCTATTCTAAGTTTACAGGAAAAAGTCTGAATTGTTCCTGGGGTGGTATTAGACTTTGGGCCTCTATAGGCACAGACCCCTGTATGTGATCACTGGTACGGCTTTGGTCTCATCCCATTTCTGTGGGTTGTGTTCAGAAGCCGAAGGTTGTTTTAGGGATGTCAATGAAGATGATTTGCCAATGAGTTGTTTTCCAGCATGAATCATGTTTGTGTGAGCGGGCCCAGTGGGAACAGAATGTTTAATAGCAGTGGTGCTGAGCAAGACTAGACTGAAATTAGTTGTCTTAAGGAAGCTGTACCTGTAGATGAAAGCCATGGGGAGATACTGGCAACTTATTTGCTCTAGTCTGGGAGGAAAGTTGCCATACTTAACTGTTGTCATGCCACTTAACTATTTCCCAAATACTTTGACGTTTCTTGGTTGAAATCCTTGATTCATGTCTAATGATTTATGCCAAGCTTGTCCAACCCCAGGACCCTCAGGCCACATGTGGTCCAGGATAGCTTTGAATGTGGCCCAACACAAATTTGTAAATTTTGCTAAAACATTATGAGATTTTTTTTTTTTTTTTTTTTGCTTTTCTTTTAAGCTCATCAGTTATCGTTAGTGTATTTTATGTGTAGCCCAAGACAATTCATCTTCTTCCAATGTGGCCCAGGGAAGCCAGTAGATTGGGGACACCCTTGATCTATGCCATGGAAATGTTAATTCTGTGTATATATTTTCTTTCATTTACTTTAGATTTAATTTGCTCTTCATCTTCTAGTTTCCTAAGGTGTGTGTATATCTTTTACTGTGTGAGACACAAACATGTTTGTTTCCTTCAAATCAGGGCATCTCTGATGCTTTTTATCTGAGCATCGTCCACCTTCTTTCCTCTTCTGGGCATTCTGTGAGCATCAGGCTCCTTACTTCTGCCCTGAAGCCAGATGGACCATAATCTGGAGGGAGGGGAGGAGCAGGTTATTAGAGGAAGATAAATTCTATTTCCTGTCTCTTCAGAGGCATGGAAAATCACTCTTGCATGGCTGTGAGCGTCACTCCGTGCCAGGACTGAAGGCTCTTAATCTGATCTTTTAACACCGGCTCTCTGTATGACAGTCTCGCTGCCAAAACGGCAGCTGCTGCATTATAATTTATTTTAAAATGTTTTTATTTAAAAATTAAATGATCATATTTAGAAAAAAGAAGAACAATTCCTGAAGAGTAGTGTATAAGCTAACAGAACAGTGGCTGGAGTGATTGTGAGCATCTGAAGTCAGGTTTTTTGGAGTTTGACAGGAACAAGGGATATATTGACGTACTGTTAGATGAAGTCTCTCTTTAATTTAGCCCTCACGTGTTGATTAATATACCTGCTTAATATTGCTTGTGTCTAGTTTACCACATTTTTTTAAACTTAAAAAATTATATAGTACTGAATGATAACTATTAAATAAATTTAGTTTTAACTTCGAGACTTTTTTTTTTAGAAATGAGTTGTATAATTGTGGTTCAGAAGTACCTGAAGTGTGTTTGTATATAAAAATCACAGAAAAATATTTTACTATTAGAGTTTACTAAAACATTAAAAAATATTATAGCCATATATACTTTAATGATGTACTGGTTCACTCACGTACCAGTACTTCCAGTGTTACAGGGATTTGACAAAGATATTGCCAACTTTTGTCATTAAAAGTGAGTATCCATCACTTGAAGTTTATAGAATTTCACAGGATTCTCAATGTCAGAATTTTGAAAAGCCTTGTGAACTCTCATCTGTCCCAAGCTATTCTTTTCTCTCACTTTTTAGCTTTTAGGAATGGGTAAGACTCAAATTTCTTCTTCAAAAAGCAGTCTCAAGGTGGTAAACGGGAAGCTCTTTTCTTTCCCTATTTGGGTCTCATTTGCAGGGGAAGAACTATAAATATCAACTCTGAGTTGGCAGTTCCATAAACAAGAGATGCCAGGACGATGACAGTTGGATCTGGGTCCTGGCCTCCCTATTACAAATGGTGTGGTTTACTCTAACCGGGCTGAGCTGGGTGACCTTTAGCAAGTAATTTGCCTCTCTAAGCCTCAGTTTCCTCATCTGTATGATGAAGTTAATCATAGCATGAAGCACATCCAATGTCTGTGAACATTACTTGGAATTATATCTGGGTAGCTTAGCACATAGTAAGCACCTACTGCCACTGACTGTTAGTATTAGCCACGGTAGTGGCAGTGGAGCTCTGTTTACTCTTGGGAGGACCTGGAACCAGCTTTCCCTCCCTTTGCTAATCATTGCATTTGGGAAGCAGGTGAGTTGATTTTCTTTCTCTCTAATTTCCTTACAGAAGAAAAAGCGAAAATTAAATGTGAACCCAGGGCCCTGAGCTAGCTAAACATCTGTGTTTTTGTTTGTTTCCATTGGAAATTTCGGGATATAGTTTATAGACCCTTAGACCTCAGTGGTTCTCAGTAAAACTGAAGATTGCCAATAAATATTGTATTGCTTCCAGTGTCCCAGTAACAGCTCTTCCTCCACCCCCCAATTCCAGGAACGCATCTATGTACAGGCGAGTCTAAGGTGGACTGAAAATTATGCATCACTGTTAACCTGGACAGTAAGGGGCAGCATTTCTATTAATTTAGAATTGGACTAGCCCTCCCTCTTCACCAGCTTTGTGTTGCAAAGCTGATCTCTTTAAGCGTTAGTATTCCTATAGAATAGGGAGAATAAGTTCACCTTTGCAATGTGCATTATGTGATAAAAATGTAACAGACTTGGCATAGGGATTGTCATTTCCCACCTGCTCTTTTCCTGTTCTACTTCCAGGAAATGGATTCTATTTCAGATTATTTTGGGTCCTAAGACATTTGGAAAGGAATGACTTAGTAAAAACTGGGAAGAGTTCAAGGTAATATTTCAAAACGAGCTGGCTGGCAGTCTTTCTGTGGAGTTAGCTAGGCCTTGCAGCTCCAGTAGCTGCTTCTAACAGTGGACATTTAGCTCCACACAGATTGTCTTTCAGGAGGAAGGGAGTATTTTTATTTTTTTAGTAAACCAGTCGTTATTTGTCTTGACCTATTAGATTAAGCAGGAAATATTGTGCACTTAGTTGAGGACCTGTTGGAGGACAGTTGTGTTTTTTTGTACTCTTGTTTCCCTGTAAGGATCACTTTTAAGATAGACAGGGTATGTTTCACAGTAATCTACAAGGTATTCCTAAGATCTTTGAGAACCTCAAACTCTTGAAAGGCAGTAGGTCAGTAGGTGAAAAGTTTATTACGTTATAGTTGAAAATCATTCCCCGAGGGTACAGTTATATTTTTCAGAATTGTTGCTTTAGTAACAAGGAACACATTCATTGGAAGAGCCGTGTTAGGCAAGAGGCAGTGTGATAAAAGCCAGAGGTCAGCCAGACCCAGGACCAAATTTTGGCTTGGCCACTTGCTTGCTTTAGTGTTGAGCAAAATGCTTAGCTTTTCTGGGCTGCAGTTTGCTTATCAGTATAATGGTATACCTGTACTGTAGGATTGTTATATGAGGATTTGTGATAGTGTAAAAGGACCTTGCTGAATGTTTGGCTGCTTTAACGGAGATCAAAGAAACAGTGGTTTGTTCAAGAAAGAAAGCTTGTTTCTCACGTAATAGTAATAGTTGACAGCGAAGCCATCTGTAGCTCATTTGGTGACTCTGTGATATTGTGAATTCTGGTTCCTTTTATATTGATGTTCATCATCCTAACACTGTCGTGTCTTGCCCCAGTGGCAGCCGGCAGGAAAGAGAAAGGAACGGGCAAATTATTTCCTTTTAAGGGCATGATGAAGAAAATGCTCACATATTTGTCTCTTTGCAATGGCTAGCACTTAGTTAACCTGCCCGCAGATAGTGTAAGGGAGATAAAGAAATGTAGCCTTAACTGAGTGGCTTCAGTAACAAGGAGCACATTCATTGGAAGAGCCATGTTAGAGAAGGAATACTGGGGGACAGCTGTCACTTGCTTCCAGACATAATACTATGCACAAAATACAAATTATGGCTATTATTATTGTTACTGCTAATGGTTTATCTTTACATAACAAACTCTAGCTCTATGTAATTAGCACATCTCATGTTTTCAATTACATAAGGTATAAAATAATACATAGTTCTTGTTAATAGTAGTTTCTTCCTTACCATTCAAACATTTGAGAAGAATCACTCATCAGATATTATTTATCATTTATACATTCACAGGGGATGGAAAAGAACCTATATGAACAATATGGCCTCTGTGGGCTGTCTGTATTTGTGTTTCTTATGATCAGTGGCTTCCCAATTTTCATTTATTAAACTCATGGTCATTGTTACCTTTAGAGAAATGGCATTCATTTTTAACCTTGTTATTAGCAGACTAGTTTCTAGTCATTGGGTGCGAAGGAGGATGGACATTTTCCCCCTCCTCCACTCTTGTAATTCCATGACTGTTTGTTGTTGTTGTTCTTTGAGTTAAAACAGAAGTCAAGCTGCTTAGAGGCTGATGGTGGAGCCTTTTAAGTTAGTCCTCACGGCGATGGGAAGCACACTTGGGACCTGCGCTTACCTGTGAATGGAGCTGTTTTTCCCTTGCATCAGTTATTTTAAGAAAATGCTGATTTAACAAATAAGACAAATTCTTCTTTTTACATTATTTAACAATATTTCTCTGATCATTAGAATATAAAAGGGAAATTAGGAGTGAAAAATGGAAACCTGTTTTTATTCTTATGTTTACCTAGGGGAAAGGGAACATACTAGCCTGAATGCTTTCTGGTACAAATTTAATTTTAACTTAAAACTTGGTTTGTATTGCTCTGTTAGCTTTTCTAACAAGTAGTACCAAGTAGTAGTTGGGCACTCTCCATTGCATTTAAATGGTAGAAAATAATATTCAATTACATAATAGTGATAAAATGAGTTTATTTTAATTACAATTCTAGTAGCTAGAAAAGCTAGTCATATCAAACAAGACATAAACTCTTCTTTTGGACATGCCATAAATTTGGTCCGTGTAATTTGATGGAAAACAAACCCCTTCCAATACATTATGATATATGGGTATATCTCAGATGCTATTTACTTGGGCACCTGGGTTAATATGTTACCAAATTACTTGGAACCAGATTTTCCATGTATAGAATAATTGTGGAATGGAAGTTGAAAAATGTGATCAGTCACTTTCATATTGTGCCTTAGGGAGGAAATGAAGAAAATACAGTGGTTATATGCACTGGTGGCAGTGTTATCGCCTTACAATCATACCAGATTAACTCGTCTTATTGCTTGTTAACTTTGTAAGGAATCAGCGGCTTGTGATAACAGGTTTGATATAGGAGAGCACGGTTAAAATCACAGAGATCCCCTAGGAAGCATGCAGTGACACCCCTAAGACCATCTTCACAGAGTGCTCATGTAAGTGCCAGCAGCCTGCACAGGTCATGTTTGCTTCTTAGTTGGGGCCATTTTGTTGGTCTTGGTAATATGTTATGACAGTGCCATATATCGGAAGAATGTTCTAAAATACACGTTTTATTTTATGGACCAAATACCTGGAAGCCCCAATCCATGTCAGTAGAAAGCATCCATATCAATAGTATATTCTTCTCTTGATGTGGATTGGGGCTTCCGGGTATTTGGTCCAGTTTTCTGATTTTTATATTAGGTTGTGGGCATTGGTAACACACACACACACACACACACACACACATATATGTGGTTTATCATAATAATGAGCCATCAGTGTAATTCTTTCCCATGTTTCGTGGTTGACTGAGTGGCTTGCTGTATATGACCATGTATTTTGGTGACAATTGGATGTTTGGTAAGATTCATCTGGTGGCATCATGTCCTGTTTGACTTCCGGAAGTGAAAGATGATTCCCAGGAGGTAGAACTTTTTTTCTGTGATTTAAATGTGGGCCTTCATCCAGAGGCAGCAATGCCAACCTTTATCTGTACGTGTTAAAAAATTAATGAGTGATGAGAACCGACTCATTTCTTTGACTTTTAGTTAGGTAGTGATTAGATTATTATTACTGGAGCTAAGTTTGAAGGCACTTTGAGTAGAGTTGCATTGTCCGATACAGTAGTGGCTGTGTAAAGTTAAATAAAATTAAAAGTTCAGTTTCTTAGTTACTCCAGCAACATTTCAAGTGCTCGGTATCCACCCATATGTGGCTAGTGGCTGTCATATTATTAGCACAGATAGAGAACATTTCCAACATTGCTCAAAGTTTTGTTGGACAGCACTGAATTTGTAGAGCTTACCTATCCATGAAGAATGCCCTGTCTCCATGTGAGTGAGAGTAGAGAAGACAAGGCCAGTTAGTCAGTAGTGTGCACGTGAGAACTTTAATCCCATGGTCCACAGCAAAAATTGTTTGGGAAGTCAGGTTTACATATTTACCCTCTCTAAGCTTTGTGGTGCTGCGACAACCTGTAGTTTACCAAGTATTTGCCAAATTAAACCTGTGTTTGTGTATGTGTGTATACTGCTTGTGTGACTGTGTTAGGCTGTTCTTGCATTGCCATAAAGAAATAACCTGAGACTGGGTAATTTATAAAGAAAAGGGTTTATTGGCTCATGGGTCTATAGTCTGCACAAGCATTGCACCAACATTGCTTGGCTTCTGGGGAGGACTCAGGGAGCTTTTTTTACTCATGATGGAAGGCAGAGTGGGAGCAGGCATATCACATGGTGAAAGCAGAAGAGAGGAGAGATTGAGCAGGGAGGTGTCATACATTTTTTAAGGACCAGATCTTTTGAGAACTCACTCTCTATCACGAAGACAACATCAGGCCACGAGAGATCCATCTCCATGACCCAAACACCTCCCACCAGAACCCACCTCCAGCATTGAGAATTACAATTTAGTGTGAGATTTGAGCTGGGACAAATATGCAAACTGTATCAGATTGACATTTCTTTGAATACTGTATAGGAAAGGCTGACTTTGGGAGATTGGATTAAATTTAAAGTTGATTTGTACTAATAAATATAATAGAGTTGCTGAAAAGTCTTAGTAGGATTTTTTACCTTGACTTAGCAGACATGGAGTGATACTTTCACTTGAATTTGATCTGCTTGGCTATACCTGGAGTATTGTGTTCTAGACACATTGTGCACTGCAGGGAGACTAGCCAGAACGATGGATGAGTGGGCTACGGCCCGTGACACAGAGAAATTGTTGAGTGACCTGAGGATGGTTAACCTGGAAGAGATAAAATGGAGAACATGCATTATGCCATTTTCACATATGTCAGTCAATGGAGGAGAATTTAGAGACAAAACTGGGTCCAGTGGGAAAGAATTTATGGCAGGATAGATTTCAACTTAGTATTAGGGCTCATTATCCCAGAATGGAAAAAGCTTGTCCATGAGGTAGTGAGTTCCTTATCACAGGAAGTGATCAAGGAGAGATTAGTTAGGGTGTGACAGAGGAGATTCATTCATTGCATAGATTAGTGGCCTTTGGCCTATGGTTGGTACTGTACTTCCATCATCCCAATCCCCTCAGCCCAGAGAGCATTTAGAAATCTGCATGCTTTTGGAGATGCGGAGAATCTTTTGCTGGTTAGTTGGTTGTTAATAGTGCCTGGGGTATTTCTGGCACCTGGGTCTCCTGATCTCTAAAGGCCTTTTCCAATTCTGAATTTCTGAGTGGCTTCTTAAGTACATGTGGCTAATGGCTCCTGTTAGCCCAAGGGCATTTGATCCAAGTTTGGGCCTAAATATCTTTCACCCTAGAATACTGCAGCCCTCTAACTGTTCATCCTTCAATCTGCTTTACCTCTCTGCCATCCACCTTCTTTACTGTTTCCAGATCCATCTTACTCAAATGCAGAACTGATAGCAGGCAGCTGCTTAAAATTTTTTTAATAATGTCTCATTTCCTACCAGGATAAAGTCCAACTTTTTTGCTTGTCATGCAAAGCTCTTCACTGGCCAGCTTCTGTCTTGCCAGAATTCATTTCCCATTAATACTTGGTTCTTTGAACCATTCCCAGGCTATACTCATGTCTTCATCCGTTTGCCTTTGTTTTTCTTTATGTGCACATCCTTTCCACTTTAAAGTGTTTTTGCTTATGTGTCATGTCATACGAAGAAGGCCCCACAAAATTCTACTCTGCTTGTCTGCAGCTGTGTCCCCTATCTGTTCTCCTCTTTCAGCCACACAGACATTCTTGCTCCTTCTCTATAGAGGCAAGCTCCTTTTCATTTAAGGCTCTTACCCAGTTCTCTTCCCTCTACCTGGAATTCTTTTCTTCTCATTCTTCATCTATAGAATTCCTGCAGATCCTTCAGGTCTCAGTTGTCAGGTCAACTTCCTTAGGGAATCTTCCCCTAGACCTAAGATTACATTAAGATATTTCCCTGATAAATGATTGCATAGCATTCTGTAATTTGCTTATGGAAATTATCCTCCAGTTGTAATTATAGAGCTTTTTGAGTATTAATTCACTGACTCTTTTCCTTGATAGAGTTTAAATTCTATGAGATCAAGGACTGTGGTTCTTGTTCGTTACTCTAACCTCAGTATCTACCACAGTGCCTGGTGCACAATAGGTGCTTAATAAATATTTGAATGAATGAATGAAAAAAAACAAAGGCTTCCCTGATGCCCCTAGAAGTGTGCTGGCCGTTTCCTCCTAAAACTTCTCTCAGTATTTTATGTCCTGTATTCCTCTGTTACAAGATGTGCTCTGTATCTGAGTTCTGTGAGAAACAGGGCCATTGGTCTTAGTTTCATATCTCCACATGTTGGAGACTTTAAATAATGTTCATTTTGAGAATCCTAGTTCATTTTATACCTATCTCTACCCTTATACTCCTTCACTACCCCTATCAATAGGGGGAGTATTTTTTTAATTTTTTTAAAAAAATTTTAGTTTATAAATTTTGAAGCATATTTTAAAAGTAGAGGGAGAATATAGTGAACCTACAAGTACCATACAAAACGTCAACAGTAATCAACATTTTGTCTTTTTGTTTGGTTTATTACTTAGGGTGAGTTTTTTGTTTTTGTTTTTTAAATTCTAAGGTGTCCTGTTTTTTATTAGAAGTACCGCATCTGTTGCTGTGCCCTAAAACATTGGCATGGCAGGTATGCTCATCATAATACCTTCTAAGAAATATACATTAAACACTTACTATACACATATTGCTGGTTTGTTAAGGTCCGTTTTTTTTTAGCAGGCTTTGTTGGACTTATGAGCTTGTATTATTTTAGTCTCTTATAGAAAAAAATATTTTAATACTTTTTCTGAACAAATGCCAAAAATAATTTTGTGATGATGGAAGTAAGGCAAGTGATTTAATGTACAGAATTTCATTTTACAGGCCCTTTCCTCCTGCAACCATGTTTGTATTACTTAAATCACTGTATTTTTTTTTAAATTATTTTTTACTGAGGTATAATTTACACATCATAAAATTCACTCATTTTAAGTGTGTGGCTCAATACTTTTCAGTAACTTTACAGAGTCGTATAACCATCACCACAATCTAAGGGTTTGTTTTTCTTTTATAATTTTTTAAAAATGGTAAATTACAGTATTTTAAAGAATAAATAATTGGGCGTTTTTTTGGTCTCTTCAAAATCCCAGTTAGAAACCCCCTCTCTTACCCTTGTCTTATTAATATGTTCTTAGTGGCATTTCATTTGGTGGTACTGGTGGCACATTCAAACATGACACTTGCATCTGAGTGAGCAGCCGGAGCAGTAAGAAAGATGACAACTCTGTTGCTTTATGCAAATTGGCTGGACCCACCACTCTGGTACTAGTGCTGGCTTGGTGGCAGAGGAAACAAGCAGGAAGTAGAAGAGGAAATGAGATGTGTGCAGAGTGGGAAGAGAGGACAGATTGGGGAAGGGAAGGAAAGTGGAAGACAAGGCAGACATAATGGGTCAGCCCTCGTAGTTCTTGGAGGATGTGAAAAACTTGCTGTATTTTTTGAGTGAGAGTTTATTTGTTAAAACCCGAAAATGGAAAAAAATGCCACCTGGGCCAGTTTACAGGAGCACTTTGGGCTTCCTTGTGTGTTCATTTTTCTCTTTTGTATGTAATGTTTTGCCCCTTCTTTCTGTTTGAGTTTTAATTTTCTCACCTTCCCTGGTGGGTGCTTCCTCAGGCTGTGGTGTAATGTTACATGGTGTGGCTGAGTGAGCTAATATATTAGGGTGTTTCTGGAGCTTTCAGACACACAGGGGAGGAGGCATTGTTTGCCTTAGGGAGCTTCTATTCAAAAGGTCCTTAAACAGTGAATGATTCACGGGTTGTAAGCAGAAATAGGAAAGTTTAATTCCTAGAGAAATTTAATTCCGAACTGCAGGTAAAGTTCAGATACTGTATCAGCCCATGGCCGTTGCCATCAAAAAGGAGAAGCTGAATCATGACTTCCATTGTCATTTTAGCTTTATAGCAGGAGTTTCTTTAGGCTGTCAGAGTTATGGCTCACTGGTGTATGCTTCCGGTTTTCTCAAAAAATGTGCTTGATTTTAATGCCAACACTGAAAGATATCCCCTGCTGCCTAAGGCATTTTACCCTATTTTAGCAACTGGAATCTAGCTTATGAAACAAGTGGTGAAAAAAAAGTATCTTAAAGTCTTCATGGTAGAATGACACTAAGTGGATGTATTTTCCATATCCCTGTCTCATGGAACTGTTCTTTGAATACTTACAGATAATATTTCAATGATACGGAGAAATGGCAGAGTAAGAGCTTTAAAACTCTTGTTGAATGAATGAATGCGTGAGTAGAATGAATGATACCTGGTGGATGTGACTAAGTGTGGTCCTTTGTTTCGGTTGTTCTGAAGTTTTAATCGGCCATTGTTGAGTAAAAAGGTGGAAAATCCCATAAACATTTCTGTCCTACTTTTTTTTTTTTTCTGTCTTACAAGTACTGCCATTTCTCACCACCCAGACAATGAAATTGTCTAAAATGTGAACATGAGCTCTGTGTTGGGCACACAGTAAGTGCTCAGTATACATACATGATCAGGTTGGCTTTAGGGGAAACTGAAATGACAGTTACTGGCCATTTTATTGACTATGCCCTTCTAGTCCTTCTATTATTTTTACAATCCCTTAAGAATTTTACTTGCCTGAGAGAAAGAAACTTTTTCTTCCACATTGGCAAGTATTATAAGGAGTAAGAGAATGGAATGGACATATCTGTAAATAGACTTTGGGATTTCTTCTTAAGCCCCTGCTTTGAAACTGAAAACCTACAATTAAAAAAATGAAAAAGTATATAGTTTAATAGTCAGAGTCTATTAAAAGCTTAAGATTCAGTGGTCTATTATTTGGATTTTTTCTTTCCATTGGTGATAGACACAAAATATACATTTCTATTAGGAAACCAAGAGTAAAAACATCACATTGTAGATAACTAACGTAAAGCAGTTTCCTTTTCCAGGTGGCCTCCCCGCTTACGTTACACAGCTCAGAGGTGGAAATAGTGGTCACCCTGGGTAATCCCAGTAACTGTATATTTGAGAGTTTTGGAATGGGGACCAGGTGGTTCACAGAGAATTCCACATTGAACTGATAGCTCTTTGTATGTATTAAGCAGTCTAGTTGAGCTTCATATTTTCCTCAGATAAGTGAAGAAAGTTAGTTAAATTTCTCAACTGAGATTAACCAAAGTAAGACTCTTCAGGCATACAGAGGAGTGCCTGTTTCACAGTGAAGTTCCTTTGGTTCTTCATTCACTAAACCGAGTTGAAAGAAACCCAGTAAGACTGATTTTAAACCAAAATTGACTGTAGATACTAGAGTAGTCAAAAGTATTTAATGAGAAATAATATTTATATAATATTTGGAAGGGGGTTAATTCTTAGAAGTACTTCTGTGTCTTAGATAGAAATGAATGTCCCCATATAGAGACTTCTGTGCTACTTTTTCTGTTACAAAAATTGCTAACATCAGTTCTTATTCTTACTGGAACTGAATTTGGATGGAGGGATTTTCCTGCACTGTCTATCCTAGTTTTCTTTAAAAAAAAAAAAAAAAAAAGTATCTTAAAGTTTTGTGGGCTTAGTTTTTCTGTTGGATTTAAAAGAAATACCTGAAGTTCTTAAACTTGAATTCCACATTTTTGATCTCTTTTAAATATGCAGCCCTTCATGATAGGAGTTAAAACATGAACAATTTGCACGTTTTCAGAAGAAACATGTATGTTCTATTCTGTATGTCCTTCCAGTGTCTACGCTAACAAATATCAGGAGAAAAATTAAAAATAATTACCTCCAGGAAGTAATTTTTAAAAATTTTAATGTAGATGGCAAAGAGAAAAGGGAGTGGGTACAAAGAAAGCAAGTGGGATGGGTTATGTTTGTTTGTTAGTACTAACAGCAGATATGTGGTCAAAGTGTGCCATAACTTGAAAGTGAAATTTAAGCTGTTGTAAAGGAGCATTCTTTATGGGGTCACAGAGATGGTACTTGCAGTTGGGTGCCCAGTGACTCCTCAATTTTGTAGACCCATATGTACCCTAGACATCTAGTCATCCATCACCTCAAACTCGTCTTGGAAATCTGATGATCCCCCAAATGCTGTTTTGCATGTAATTGAAGTTAGAGGACATATTAGGAAAAGCTATTCTTGACTGAGTAGAAAACAAATAATTGTATTCTGTTTCTGATCTTCATTTATAGCACCAGCAACAAGTGGTGCAGGCTGTGGAACGGGCCAAGCAGGTGACCATGGCAGAACTGAACGCCATCATTGGGGTACGTGGCCTTTCCATTTTAGCTCTGAACTTCTGAACTTAGTGTTTGTCATCAGCTCTCTCGCTCTTTCTTTTTACATTCTGTTCCGCCAAAGGGGCAAAAAGCAACAGATGACTGCAAAATGAAATTAAGCACTTTGCCTTCAATCTCCTGTGAAATTTGATGGCTGCCTCAGAAACTTTGGATCACATTCTCACCAATTTAAGTTGATGTGTTCACGAAAACTGTCCTCCAAGGAGACTGGATAGCTCTTTTTCCAAATATTTCTTTTCTTTGCAATCAGCTTCTGTAGCTAACCTAGGCCAAAAAAAAGAGACATAGATTTCCCTGACGTTAAAATGACCTGGTTTCTTTTATCTTTCCTCAAATAATCACATAGAGTATCTTACTGTCATTTTCAGTGAGACGTATGTTTTCACATCTCCCCTTCTACTTACTCTTCCTTCCCCTGTCATGAGTGGCTCTTATGGGTTAGTGTTCATTTGAAGTAGAAATAATAGATTAACTACACTTTTTAAAAAAATCAGTGGCCCATTTAGAAAATACTTCCTGGCAATAGTGGCATTAATGTTGCATAGAAATTGTGCTGGAATTCATGGGTTTGGGCAGTTACTCCAACTCTGCTTATGTATATATATATTTTTTCTCAGATGAATGTAACAGGTAATAAAATTATGTGCTGAAATTTAGAAATAATAATAAAGGTGAGAAATTGTAGCTGTAAAGAGCATCATATTCACCTCTCTATTTATGCCGATTGTACAAGCAGTTCCTTGAGTTACTCTAATGGAGACACTACAACTGTGTTATCCTCTTTCTGTCCCCTCCCAAATACTTTCTTTTGTGTATAGATTATACACAAAAGTCTTTTTTTTTCTGTCAGTATATCAAACACACTTTGAAATGCTAATTATTTCATTTACTTTCATTAAAATTCAAATTGCTGAGCGAAGATGTGGATAAGGGTCGCCTGATAATCAATCTGAAGTGAAGATATTGCTTCAATTATTTCTCTGTCTTTTAACAAGGAAATCAGAACTCTGGGATCACTGCTGCTGATGTTGAGGGTGCAGTAGTCTGACTGTAGCTTGTTTTTTAATGGGCTATTTGGAGCTCTATTTTGTGTCCCTCTGACCAAAAAAAAAAAAAAAAAACTGGTAGGAAATTAGCAGATGTAATGAATGAAAAAGAGTGACCCTTATCTCCTCCGAAGTGCACCTTGGAAAGATGAGGCTGAATCAGAAGAAGCCATGTAGAATCATGAATAACGTTTGTCATACATTTTCTGTGCTGGGTGGGAGCAGGGACAGATAGTAGAGATGAATATATTTCACAATTGGTTTTTGTTTCCAAAAACTCCAGGAAACAGCAGTATATTAAGTTTTTCAAATTTGAGAGAGCTTTAATTTTAAAGTTAAGTGTGTGTATTTATTTATTTAAAACCAGCTGTGCTCACTTGAAGTTTGTGCACAAGTGCAGGTGTTGTACTCACTGTGGATATTTTTGTTGCCAAATCTTCCAGGGGTCAGAAGGGATAGAACCTACGTTTCTCTGCGTCTGTACTATTTAACATGGAGAGAATGTGCAGAGTAATCCCCGATAGTAGAGGTTGCTGGGTCATTGCTAGCTTAGTGTTTACTGTTTGTATGAGTGGCTAAAATACAGATAGCCGTCCTGCCTTACGTCTGATTGACAGCCTTTTCTAGGAAAACAGAATGGGTTATGATTATTATGTGTTCTTTTTTGAGTCTTTTAGTGACTGTACGGTAGAGAGATTAAGCTAAATGAAAAACACGTTGTTTTTGTGTTGGATGTTGCTTAATATGAGGGAAGATATAAAATCATAACAGGTTCCCTTCCCTACACCACATCAAGAATATTTTTAATATTGTTTTGTATTTATTTCATTTTTATATATTTTATTTGGAATGGAATGGCAGATTGCCTTTTATCGGGGGAAGGAGGATTTATTAGACTGCAGCCAGGTTACTGACACACTGTGTTTTTATGGATTTAATTATTAAAATAAAGCTAATTTAATTTTATGACTTAAAACTTATTCAGAGAACTAACTCAGCAATACACGTTGTCAAAGCAGTCCTGTATGCTATCAGAGTGGCATATACTATAGTTGAATCTGATGGGAGTTCCAAATTCTTGGTATCCGAACAGAAAATGGAGTCAGAAATCACATAATCTGACTATTCTGGAAAATAGATTGCAGAAATAGGAAAACAAACCCAACAGTTATAGGGAACCACAAACCAAGTGAGAAGAAAAGAGCTAAGTTATAAACTGACTTGATGAATTTTTGCCGCTGAGGTTCTCTTTGTCTTTTTAGCCATGGTAGTACCTTGCATCCAGTAGTTTTTGGAGTTGTAACATTGCAGTATTTTAAAGGCATTTGAGCATGGATGGCTGGATGAGGTGGTGGTATTTTGACCCACTACCAAAAACAATGAGGAGAATGAGGAGTCAGTTTTAGATTTTTGTTACTTGGTTTTTCTAATGTAGTCAGCAGTGATTTTCTACACTGAAGGAATGACAGTTTTCCTCTGAGAGGTGAAGACCCATCTAAGCTCCTGCAGACCTTCATTTATTTATTACTACATACGTGTCTATTTTATATGTATGCACACCATCCAGACAAGAGCAAATGTTCCCAGATTTAATGAAATCTGATGAAGCACCTTTTTAACTCTGCAATATTATTCTACCTTCATTGGTAAATGAGCCAAACCAGTGATCCATGCAGTTTAAATGCAAAATGCTGAAGTGAGCCTGAAACCTGGAGAGGCGGCTGTTCTCTTGACAATAAGCTAGTTGTGTTTAATGGAATGAAACATAGTTATAATGATTTCTTTCACAGGTCATGTTCAGTTTAAAACTGTTGATAGATTGAAATAAGTTAAATATCATTTATCTTTTATTTATAAGAAAGAAAACCAGGAAAATTCCTGCGTTGTTTTCTGTAGTTGATATTTTGTGTTTTGTTTTGAATTGGCGGTATTGCACCTTTCCTTCAGGCCTTCCCCAAGTTCCTCCAAATGGGCCAGGGGAATGTTATGGATCTCGTTTGATTTTGTCATGTGTCTTGCTAGCCACTGTGTTTTTAAATTAGAATCTCTGCGAGATCACACTGTTGGAACAACACACAAATTGTAGCTTTAAATCAGTAATATGATCTAATTAGAAATGATGTTTTCATTTCCTGTATTATTAAATTGAGTCATCTGACTATCTTAAAATGCTTTTTAAATCCATTACACTATATAATCAGTACATGCTGTGTGAATGTGGTTATGCTTAATAAAGGAGGCTGACTTGGAACCTCCTAAGAATTTCACCAAAGACACTACCATTAAGAAAAAAAGTTTAGTCAGTGTGAATAGTGGAAAAGAAAATGTTTGGTTTATAAAAATAGACAATGTGGTTCCTTTGGAAACCCCCAACCCACTTTTTAAACCTAACTCTGAGGGAAAAAAATGATAGAAATGTATGCATTTGGAAAAAAGCACCCCTCACCCCTGAAAAACCCTTAAGAAACAGGTATGCCATGGTGTTGCAGAATTGCAGTTTAGCACAAGAAATGCTGAACCTCAATTTTTAGCAGTGACATTTTAATGATAGGAAGTCTGCAAAATTATTTGCCATCAATTGTGAAGGCAATAACAAGCCTTGGTGGTTTTTCACACTCTCTGTGTTAAGTGCTTTCAGAATGACAGCGTAAACTGTGTTAGAGAACTCCAAGGAAGTAAAACTGATTAAAATGTTCATGCTTGAATGGTGCTGATGGAATAGTTCATTTGGACTTTCTCTACCTCCTGCAGCTCAAGCTGAAATATTAAAATTCAGTGGATTTAAATCTCTTTCCTCTCAGCTCAGGAAAAAAACATTACATTTTAATAGGTTTTAAACCCATAATTCATTGGTTTGGAGCAGCACTATTAAATCTATTTAAATATTACTTGTATTACTAAGGAAATGATTTAAATGACATTGCCTTTACCATTCTATGTGTTTGAGTTAGTTTAAAAAAAGAAAGACAATACCTTTGGGGTCCTTCCCCCCTTTAGCATTTTGTTTTCTTGTCCTTGTCATATGATTGAACCTTAAATGTATGTGTGTGTATGCGTGTGTGTGTGTGTGTGTGTGTGTGTGTGTGTGTGTGTATTCTACACTGAAATCCTGGCAAGAGGGTCTTGCAGTATAGCTTTAAAAATGTATGTTTCTCCTTTTCCGTTATAGATTTCAAAACTGCCATTTTTACTTTCAAAGGCATTTGGATGAGCCACCATGGTCATTTTCCTTGTATTCTTTTTAAACAATTTAGCCATTAGGCAGAAAGGGAAAGATATAAATATGCAGGTATATATAAACATGTGTGTGTGTGTTTCCCTCCCTTACATCACAAGTGTAGAAAGTATACCCCTGTGAATACATGGCCTCCAATAACACACAACTTGAAATTAAATGGAAAAATATGACCTCACATTTTTAACCAAGGTATTATTCTCCTTCGTGAGCCCACCGTGTAGCCCTCAGTTTTTTTCTGTCTAGCCCTTGCCACTACAACATGCATCCCACAGCTTAACAGCACCTCCAGTCAGCCACACTGCAAAGTACTTGCTTCCCCACAGTGCTTTGTGGGAGACCTTTGTGGGATTCCACCCTTCACTTCCACATGCACAGCCTGGAAGAGTGCAGGAATTACAGCTGCATTGGGTAACCCCGAACCCCACCCAAACAGTGAGTGGAATGCTCCCTGCACTGTCCTGGGGGGACACCTGTAAGATGCCTTCTACACTACTACACAAAAGGTTGTGGTAGGATGGAGCTTCAGTTGCCCGCAGTAGTGATAGGCTAGAGAATACATGTTTATTTGGAGATTTCCTTCTTCTTTGGTTCACTTTTCATAGGCCCCTACTCCTGTTGTGTGATCGTTTCAAAATGACCTGCAGCCAAGCCCTGTCCCTCCACTTTCCCCACAGACACTTAGGATTTGATTTCATAGGCCTCAAGCTACTTAAGGGGGCTTTACAGTATAGGTAGGTAGGTAATTGTAGTTGTGTACTAGAATCACGGCTCCTTTTCTGATGTGAGTTCTATGCGTAAAACATATTCTTTAACAGCTCAGCTGTACAACTCAGCTTTCATGTTATTTTAAAAATATTTTTTAGTAAACTTACAGGTGAACTTCTCTGTCTTGTTCTGCTTCTTGCAGCTGATTACTATTGGTATTTTCTAGATGTATGTAATACAGAATGAAATTAAAAATGAGCTACAAAATAGATTTATCAGAGATTGTTATTTTAGCTTTGTTACTGTCTTTACTGAATAGTGTGCCTGGAGCTTAAAGGCTTTATAAAATATGCTGGCCACTGGCTGCATGGTGTACACACACAGCTTGCACAATGGGAAAAGGGGCTGTCTTGAAGATATAAAGGTATGCTCTGGTTTTTGTACTTGGAGGGCTTTACTCACCTGCTCTCATCAAATGATGGCAGGAAAACCTTTATCTTCTGTGAGTATGCCTGCCCCTCACCCTTTTTCTTTTCTAAACTGGTTCATTTACCATGGAGCAAGGGACTACATTATTGAATGATGTATTCATAATCTAATCTTTCTGCTACAGTTTGATGAGGCTCTAAGAGGCAGTAATTTCCTTCTCTCATAACAAAGACTCTCATATATTTAAGTAATTTTAAAACCCTGCCTGCACTTTAGAGACACCCAAAAAACACTAGGTAAGGAGTAGGTTTTTTGATTTGTGCTTGTGATGTTCTCTCAGTTATTTTCTACAACAAATCTTCTCTGGGAGAAATTTCTAGAAGCCAGTCTATCCTCTCTTCGCCAAAATTGGTACTAGCCCGCAGTGCTACAGTTTCTTTTTTTTCTGTTTGGAGCTGAGCCATCCTTTCCTTCTCCCCCAGTGAATGCACTTCCATGCTATAGAGTTGAGTACAGTGTTAGAAGAGTTGCAGAATGTGTCTGGCTAGATGTATCTGAGGAGGGATGTGGGCATTGGCTGCCACTGAGAACAAAGTGGCTTTCCCAGATCCATAGAGCTTAGCAGGCCGAGCTTGTGTAGAGGTCTGAGGAAAACAGACTAAGGCAACCTGCAAGCTTGCAGTTCCAGAGTGTTACTTCTTTTTATAGGTTGTTTTGGTTTGGTTTTGCATTTCCTTTTGTAATTCTCTGATGATTTCCTGCCAGCAGTGTTTCTACACACAGCCTTGCCAACTTTCATATAGTCAGAGACCTTTTTCCTGTGGTGTCAGACTGCTTTGTGTCCCTCAAAGTTGAGAGGGAGGGAGGAGGCATGGGCTATGAGAGGCAGTCTTACACCAAACAAGCAACTAAAGGGTTAATGACTGTGGTTGACTGTCAAGCACTTAGGTGAGGTTTTTAAGGACTTGGGTTGCCTGTTCTCACAAGCTCCCTAAGAAACCAGTTTGGGGATCCTACTACCCCAAAATGCATTTGTGGCCTTAAGTGTTGTCCTTAAGACCTTTGTGAAAAGGTTAAAACTCTTTAGTGAATAGTAAGAGTTATTCTACTAATTCATTCATTCATTCAGTAAATATTTGAGTACTTTCACCAATATCCTATTAAAGGGGCATATTTTATTTTCATTTTGAGTGATATTTTAAGTTGTCTTCTGAAATGTATTCTGAAATGATCCTCAAGTTGCATTTAAATCATTCTATTAAAATTTTGGTAGTTGTAAGCTTTCTGGTATTACATTGTACGATACATAATTAACTTCATTAACACATTTAAATTTCAATAAAACTAGTTTCCATGGATTAGAGAGTAAAGAGAAACAGTTAATAGAAAAATATAAGAATGAGACTGCATCCATTTACAAGTCTGTATTTTTTAAAATATTTGCAGATGTTTCAGATATTTGGGATTAGGAATTCACAGATTCATTATTGATATTCTCTATTCCTTTATATCAGATTTATTGAGATATAATCTACAAAAAGTAAACTTTACCGTTTCCAGTGTATAGATCTTTGAGTGTTGACAACCAAATGCAGTTGTGTAACTGCCACCACAATGAAGATACAGGATCATTCCCCCCACCCCATCCCTTGTTACTCTTTGTAGTCATTTTTTTCTATCCCAGCCCCTGACAACTACTGAAAATGTTTCTTTTCCCAAAGTGAGCCTTTTTGACAGTGTCATATATATGGAATTACATATCATGTAGCCTTCTGAGTTTTCTTCTTCACTTAGCATAGGCATTTGTGATTTGTCCATGTGGTTGCTCATATCAGTATTTAGTGCCATTGTATTGCAGAATGATATTCTATTATATGGATATACCAGTTTATCTGTTCACTCCTTAAAGGACAGTTGGGTGAATAAAGCCCCAAGAAACATTCTTATATGGATATTTTAAATAAGTGAATGTAAATTATATCTTTTGAGTGTATCACCTAGAAGTGGGATTGCTGAGTTATGTGGTAAGTGTATGTTTAACTTTCCAAGTAACTGACATACTATTTTTCAAAGTGAGTCTACTATTTTGTAGTATCACTAATACAATATGTATGAGAAACGTTTCTTCTACATCTTTGTCTGCACTTGGAATTATAGGTTTGTCTGGGGTTCTTTTAGCCATCCTAATAGGTGCATAGTGGTACTTACTGCATTTTTTATGCATTTTCATAACAATGATGTTAAGTGTCTTTTTGTATACTTATTTGTTATCACTGAATCTTTTCTGATACAATATTGGTTCAAATCTTTACCTCTTTTTTTCGTGAGTCAGTTTTATTTTATTATTGAGTTTTAAGAATTCTTTAATTTTCTGGATATGTTTTTTATGTATTTTGTAATTCTCCCAGTTTATAGTTTAACATTGTCAAAGTTCAACATACGCACTTTTTTCCTTTATGGACTTAATTTTGGTGTTGTCTGTAAGTAATCTTTCAGTAAGTAAGACCACAACATGTTCTAGGTTTTCTTGTAGAAGTTTTACATTTAGGCCCCTATTAAGTTTAATTTTTGTTTATGGTATGATATATGCATTAAGTTGAGGGTTGTTTTTTTTTTTTTTTCCATGTGGACAGTGATTCAGCTTTTCTAGCACTGTTTGTTGAAAAGACTATCCTTTCTCCATTGATTTGTCTTTGCACCATTGTTGAAAATCAATTAACTGCATATGTATCGGTCTGTTTCTGGACTGCTCCTATCAGCTGTTGCTGTCTCTTTTGCTAGTGCCGTATGTCTTGATGACTGTTCATTATTGATATTCCCCATTCCATTTTGTGCTTGTTCTTTCTGTTCTTACTTGCAGTACCTTTGCAGTACTCCTCAGCACTTCAGGTCTTTATCATCAGTATCCTAAAGACTGGCTGATGGATGAAGGGAAAGGATCTAAGCTCAATATAAACACTTTCCCTCATCAGAAATGGTGTCTGTTCTGCCTCCTAACATTTCTCTCAAGGTTGAGTGCATTTCTATCTCCTCCTGGTCCAAATAATGTCTTTAGCGAGACTCCTCCAGCTCCTCCTGATAGGGTTCCTTGTTTCTGCATTTGTCTTTGTATATTTCATTCTACACACAGCAGTCGGAATGACCTTCTTATAAAATAGAAATAGGATCTGTTGGTCTTCTGCTTAAAACCACAATGAGTGTGGTGGTGCTGCCTATATATAGTTTCAGCTACTCAGAAGCCTGAGGTTACAGGTTCACTTGAGCACAAGAGTTCAAGACCAGCCTGGGCAACAGCAGGATGTCATTTCTAAAAAAAATATTAAAAAAAAAAAAAGCAAATGAAAAATTGCACAAAACCTGGTGACTGCCCCTTTTATTTAGAAAAAAATCTGAATTTCTGACCACGGCCTACAAGATTCTTCATGAGCTGACGCCTCCTTCACCGGCCTTTCTACTGTCACATACCACTCATGTTCTTCATTCAGCTGTGCTTGAGTCACATTGGCCCTTTTCTTCTGTCCCTAGGTCACTCCAAATGTGATCTCAACTGAGGGTTTGTGCGCCAGCTCCTCTGTCCTGTGGATTGCCCATCCTCTAGATCCTAGAGTGATCTTCCTTATGCCCCCTTTTAGTGTGTCAGCTCAGATGTTATCTCCTAAGGAAGGATTTCTTTGGCTGGCACTCTTTTTACATAGGGCTGTTTCTAATTCATTCTCTGTCCCGTTAGCCTGTTTTATTTTCCTCATAGCACTTACCATTGATTTGTTGCGGGTCACTTTCCTTTTACTAGCTGGTGAAATCTGAGTCACTTTTATAGCCAGGAAGCCTAGAACTATAGGTATCTCATGATTTTCAGTAGATAGTTGTATGATATATATTCAGTAACTATTTGTTCAATAAATATGCAGTAATTTGTTTATAATAATTTTCAATAGATGTTTGTTAAATACTGTACTCTGGGATAGTTTCTCATTTAGATATTCCTCCTACAGTTTTGAGCCAAGATAGAGGAGGAAGAACATGATCTGGTAGAAAATTCACAGTTCTGGGTTTCACTTATTGTATGATATTAGGAATTTCATTTAGGTTTTCTCATCTGTAGAATGCAAGGCTGGAGCTGATAGCCATTAAAGTGCTGTCTAGCCTGATGTTGAATTGATTGTGTAGGCCTATTTGTTTTGATGATTATGGACTTTTATTTTAAAACTTGGGGTCCTTTTGTGTCACAGTTATTTTTCTAGGTTCATTGCCTCCCTAGGCTTGTATTTTTTTCCTAAAAAAGGTAACTAAATATAGTAAAAGTTACTGAATATTTGCTCTGTGTCAGGTACTGTGCTAAGCATTTACATGCATTATTTTGTCTAATCTTCACTTGAACCCCATGTGGAAGGAAATACTGTTCCAACTTTACAAATAATGAAACCAGAGCATTGAGGAGGTGAGTTGTTTTCTGAAGGCCACACAAAGAGGAGTGGCAGAACTGGGATCCAAACTCAACCTGACTTCCGAGCTCACACGTTTAACCATTATGCTACACTTGTCTCTTATTTGTTCTCTTGACTCTGTTCTTTTTTTCACACTGGGATCAATAATCTCTTTATCTTGAGATCCACTGATAGAATTGTCCAACCAGAGCTCAGTGTTAGAAGGAAAATGGAAACTGAGTATGCTGGGTGCACATACCAAGTGGTTAGCCTAAATTGTCTGAATTATATTAATTCCACAGATCAGTTGGATACTCTTGACTCATAAGATGTTTCTTCCTGTCTGTTGTATCTTACTCCTATGTACAAGAATTGAAAGTTGTTATAAACACAGCTATTAAGACAGTGTTTTAACCTAATGTCCTTGGATCTTCTGGAATTTCATGCTTGGGGATTGAGCTATCAATTAGCTGCCTGAAATGTTTGCAGAATTGTGTGTGTTTCGGGGGGTGGGGTGTGTAGAAGTGGAGTATGTATAGTTTTTGGAGAATAGTGTCCACAAAGGGTCTGTGACATGAACAAGTTTGAACCCATGCCTTATTAGAATAGGGCTGTGCAAGATCCTCATATGAAATAGTAAAATATCATGTGAGGTACATATAGACAAAAAAAAGTGTTTGCCCGTAGCAGCATAAGGACACAGTGTAAGATGGTTGTTCAGAAACTTGGAAATCAAGAGTTTACATGGAAGAGTTTCTTGATTAAGAACTATTGTTGGTACTCTAATCGCAGGCAGTAGTAGATGAGGCAAGGGACATGACTGGTGGCAAAGGCCACAAAGGGGTAAACAATTTAGAACTCATGGGGATTGCCATTATTTTGTGGGGAGGACTATCTTTGAATTTACTTCATTGCTTTATAATAAGCTATGTACTTCTTGTCTGCTTCCATTTCTCCATCTTGAGAGAACCTTGTCTGCTGACTTGTGAAAAACAAGTATTTCATGGGATGTAGTAATACTGCCAACTTTAAAAAATGATTTTAACTAGTTAGAGGTAACTATGCCTTTGACCTCAACCTCTTCAGAAAAACTCAAAATGGTACATACCTTCTTGAATCCTTTTTAATGCAGCTCCATGGCTGGTCTGCCGCTTGTGAGTGTCATGCTTTTTCTTTTTCTTTTGGTAGATTCATAAAAATGGTGAGTGTTTACCTTTGTTCAGGTTGTCTTCTGTGATCATTAGGGCAGTGCCACTATGGTCCCAAAGCAAAGTGGCAGTAATGTTGCTTTTTTTCTTTATTTCCCTAGAGTGTTTCTGGGTTGACTCAAAGCAATTTGTAGACACAGCTCTGCACAAATTAATATCTGGGAGAAGAAACTGTTGACAGGAAAAACAGTCTAAGTTGCGATCTACTTGGATTGAAAACTTAGAGGTTGTTCTTGGGTTTCCTTCAGCTAATAGCTTCAGAATGGCCTCTGAGCAAACATAGATGTCGAGGCAGGCTTTGTTGTTTGTTGGTTCTCCTTGTAGGCAGAGGCTACCTTCTGCTATGAAGGCCAAAGCATTCCAGGTGCTCTTTCTAGCCTTCCTTACAAATGAACTGTGGGCATGTGACCCTATCCAGGTCAGTGAGATATAAAGAGATGTGGTTTTCTTCTTAACAGAAACCCAAGGAGAGAGAATTAATCCTGCTTTCTGCATTTTAATATGGTTGTATGAAGACATGAGGTAATTTGCGGAGCTGTGGCAGCCATCTTGTGATGGGTGAGGATGGACTATGAGGGAGGCTACATGAATCAGGGACCCAGAGCTTTGATAATGTTAAGTCATCCATTCAATCCTGGACTTGCAGTATGAGAAATAAAATTCCCATTAAAAAAAATTCAGGCAATTTTTGGGTATTCCGTTCCTTGCAGAGGAACTATCTTAACTCAGATAGTACAGTTACATGCCATATGATGATGTTTCAGTCAAGGCAGACCACATATATGGCAATGCTCTCATTAAGATTATAATAGAGCTGAAAATATTTTATTCCCTAGTGACAGTGTAACTGTCATAACACCATAGCAAATTACTTTCTAAATAAATTTTGTGTAGCAATTCAGAGTAATTGTAAACTCTGTAGTGGTGTTCATTCACGTCCTAGGTCTTCACATTTACTCACCACAGACTCATTCAGAGCAAATTCCGGTCTTGCCAGCTTCATTTATGATAAGTGCTTTATATAGGTGTGCCATTTTTTATCTTTTATACTGTATTTTTACTGTTCCTTTTCTGTGTTTAGATGTGTTTAGTTACACAAATACTATTGTGACACAGTTGCCTATAATATTCAGTCCAGGAACATGCTGTACAGGTTGGTAGCCTACAGTTGATAGGCCATATTGCATAGCTTATGTGTATAGTAAGCTATAACATCATTAAATATACTCTATAATTGTACAATAATGAAATTGCCTAAAGACTCATTTCTCAGAATATCCCTGTTAAGTGGTATATGACTCTCTCTCTCTCTCTCTCTCTCTCTCTATATATATATATTTCTGTGGTATATGACTATATATTTCTATATGTATATATATTTCTATGTTAATATATTTCAAAATATTGGGAAGAACCTGAACACCCAATACTGGGGGACTACTTAAGTGAACTCAGGTATCTGTACAATGGCCTACTATGTAGCTGTTAGAAATGATGTAGTCAAGGTATTGCTTAGGGAAAATGTTCTTGGTACATGATACATAGGAAAAGAAGAAACAGGTTAAACCACAAGATAGTTTGGTGTTATTTTTGTTAAAAGTGCTAACATGGATTAAAAAATTACTGGGTAGACTCGCCATGATATTAGTAGTTTTCTTTGGCTGGTAGGATTATGTGTGGCTTTTAATTTTTTTTTTCGCTCTGCTTATCTTCATTTAACATGTAAGTTTCTAATCTGAAAAAACATTAGAAGATAAAATTCTATTCATATGGCCATTCCTTCTCTCTTCTGCCCATTTGGATAAATGGTATGACTATCTACCTTGTTACTTATGTTCCAACTTTCCAGGATATCTTGAATTCCTCCCCTTAGTCTCACTCTGCCTTATTCCATAACCAGGTCTTTTTCTCAACTCCTTTTGTGCTTTGCACCTTGTACTGCCACAACCCTAACTGAAGATATCATTCATTATTTTCTTGTTTGATCCCTCTGCATTACCTACTAGCTGGTCTCCTGCCTTTCATTTTTGCCACTCAGATTCAGAAAATTATCATTTTTTAATATTCCAGGTTAAAATACTTATTAGTCTTTATACAGGCCACTTTAAGCTAGTTTACACACTTCAAGCTTAAAATACTTGTTAGTCCTCTTTATATAGTCAGTGAAATAGAATAAAATACTAAGAAATAGATTCACTTGTATCTGTCAGAATGGACAAGCAGATCAGTGGGGAGAGAGATGGAACTTAGTAAAAAGACAGAACTTTAAAAGTTTATAAAAAAAACCAGGAGAAATCTATTTTTTTTTTCTTGGAGTAGGATTTCTTAAAAGGGTCACAGAAAGCTCAACCCGTAAGAAAAAGATTGATAGTATTTATTACTCAGTTGAAATGAAAAGCATCTGTTCATCAAAAGATACTTTAAAGAAAATGAGAAGACAAGCCAGAAACTGGGAGAAGTTATTTGCAACACATGTAACCAAAAAGTGATTATGATCCAGATTTATACCAGTTAAAAAGCAACTAAAAGTTCAGCTTAAAAAACAAAAACAAAACCCAAAACCCCATCATAGCCTAGAGCTCTCATTATTCTTAAATGAGGGTCAAAAACCCTTAATGTGCACAGTCTGTTTCCCAGAATATACTTATACTCTACCTGACTTCCCCACTGCTCAGTGGATTCTCACTAGGCTTCCTTTTTCTTCGCTGGTCACAGCAAGTGCCTGTCTTGTTCTGGATCTTCTCAGCTGCTTTTCTCTTGCTTCTGATTCTCCCAGCTCTCTGCAAGGTGCTGTCATTGGCATCCTGCAGGTCTCAATTCAAAGATTATTTCCCCAGAGGATCTGCCTCCCATTTATTTTTATGAATGAATGATTATTTACTCTTTCCTCCCTAGTTGAGAAAGGGTCCTAATGGGGTAGCAGGTATATCACTGGACTAAATGGTAGAGGCTTGTGCTCCATTTTTTTATGGTAATGCCATCTCCCACTGACTCTCTCACCTAGGAGATCACAGATGTGAGTGTTGGCTGTATTAGTGTTCTTTAAGTTGCAGCTCCAGAGACTCGTAAGTGTACAGTGAAGTCCATTCAGTGGGTCATAGTGGAATTTTTTTTAATTACAAAAGGGTATAGAAGACAATAGAGAATATTAGAGTATGTTGTACATAGTAGTGTTTGGTAAACTTTGTTCATTCGTGTGTATATTCTATGCAGACACATACACCTATGCACATAGACACACGCATATAAACTGTTCAGAATTTTGGAAAGCAGGCCTCCTAGATAACATCTGAGGTTCATTCCACCTCTAATGTTCTAAGATCGAAGGCAGGATTACTGAACAACCTAAAGTAGATAGGCTTTTTAAATGCTGCTTTACTTAAAAAAAAAAAAAAGAGAGAGAGAGAGAGAGATGGAGTCTGACTGTGTTGCCCAGGCTGGAGTATAGTGGCTGTTCATAGGTGTAACCACAGCATACTATAGCCCCAAATGCCTGAGCTCAAGCGACGCTACTGCCTCAGCCTCCTGAGTAGCTGAGACCATAGGCACATACGTGCCACTGTGCCTGGCTCAGCTTTACTTTTTTTTTTTAAGTACTCCGAACTAACTAAAGAAAGTTTTTCTGAGTACAATCCCTTAGCTTGTTGACTTTAAAGACTAAAACTCACAAAATGGAACCATTGGTACCAATAAGATGTTAAACACTCTAAAGATTTTCCTTGAGTAGCTTAAACAAGCTTCCAGGAAATTGTATTTCCGTTATTAATTTGCTTAGAAGTACGTCTACTAGTAAACTTTGCGTCAGTTCATAAATTGTGCTAACAGGATCACTAATGGGAAAATTAACAAATCGGGGTTTTTGTGTTTCTCCCCTTCCTTTCTTCCCATTGTTACTTTGTGAGTTAAACTACGAGTTAGGACAGCGGAGCCGCCGGCACAGATCTCATGCTTTGCTTGTTACTTGCCATCCTCCGAAGCCCAGCCCAGAGATTTGGAGGACTGCAGAGATCTGTGGTTTGTTTAGCTTGAGAAACTCATCCTTTCAGTGATAGTTTTACTTGGATTGCTCTAAATGCATGTCTTCTCCCTGTAGTAAATCTCATGTTGTAAGTCATCAGAAATGAGTTACAGATAAGCTTAGCTTGAAAAGTTTCTTCCTTTGTTCTTTTTATTCTTGCTGCTTTCCATATATTCACTTAACGTTTAGCTTTTTCTAGAGATACTTGTTGAAGCAAGAACTCTCATTTTTTGGAAAGAAGGGCACATCTTATTTTCCCAGCCTCTACAACTACAGGGAAGTTGAATGAATCTTAAAGCACATTTACTTTGCTTTAGTGATGAATGTACTCATCACCTAGATTTACCAGTTAACATGTTGTCACTTTTGCTTTCTGTCTCTGTTTATATACTCATACAAATACATGTGCACTTTTTGGAATGTGCTGAACTGATTGAAAGTAAAAGGCAGTCATCATATTTCACCTCCTAATACTTTGGCGTGCTTCCTCTATGAACAAGGACATCTTCCTGTTATAAGCACCATACCATTAACACATTCCTATACAGTGGTACAGTTTATAATCATATTTCTCCAGTTGTCCACAAAATGTCCTTAATAGCACTTTTTTCTTCATAGCATTTTTTTTTCAATCCAGGATTCAATATAAAAATTCTGTTTGCTGTCATGTCTTTTTACTCTTTTGTAAGTCACAGTACCCCAAAACATTTTACTTTAAGATGTTGGCATTTTGAAGATTCCAGGCCAGTTTTGTGGCATCTTCCACAATCTAGATTTGTCTGGTTGTTTCTGATTGTTTTCTCAAGTTTAGATTTAGGTTAAGTGTTTTTAGTAGGAATACTAACTAGGTGATGTGTATTACCAGTTGTATCACATACTCTTGAAGCTTGGTGATCTGTGGGGTGATTCCTGGATACCATGAGTAACCTGTTCCCCTGCAACTTTTTAACTAGTGGTTGTAATATTGATGATTGAGTCCGTCCTGCATTAGTTAATACATTTGACATGGTGAAATGGTAAATTTTAAGTTACTTCTTTCCTTTCAAATTAATATTCTGTAAAGAAAAGCTTTTCCTGTTTTCTCCTCTCCTTTCTCCCTCACTGTCTGTGCAAATGAGAATGTGGACTTCTGGTACCTTCCCTTAATACTA
This sequence comes from Cheracebus regulus, assembly GCA_963574635.1. Lineage (NCBI taxonomy): Eukaryota > Metazoa > Chordata > Mammalia > Primates > Pitheciidae > Cheracebus > Cheracebus regulus. Next base: position 67,073 of record CAUYQU010038381.1, read on the forward strand.
GCAGTCACCATTTATTGTTTATTATTTGCCAAGCACTGTGTGATATGGTTTGGCTGTGTCCCCACCAAATCTCATCTTGAATTATAGTTCCCACAAACCCCACATGCAGTAAGAGGGACCTGGTGGGTGGGAGATAATTGAATCAGGGGAGGGGCAATATCCCCCATGCTATTCCTGCGATACTTATGTCTCTTGAGATCTGTTGGTTTTATAAGGGGCTTCCTGCTTCACTCGGCTCTCATGCTTCTTCCTGCTGCCATGTGAAAAAGGACATGTTTGCTTCCCCTTCCACCATGATTGTAAGCTTCCAGAGGCCTCCCCAGCCATGCTTAACTGTGAGTCAGTTAAACCTCTTTCCTTTATAAATTACCCAGTCTTGGATATGTCTTTATTAGCAGTGTGAGAGTGGACTAATACACTGTGCTAAGGGTTTTATATATATCATGTCATACCATCCTCCCAGCAACCTCAGGAGGTTGATTTTTAACTGTTATCAGTTTTTACACAAAAAAAATGGAGCATCAGAAATGTTTAATGACTTGTTCACATAGATGATAAGGATTCCAGTGGCTCTGATGCCACTTCATTGTAATGCTTCCCAAATGTCAGCCACACTGTCCTTTCTCACACCCAGCCAGACTTACAGACAGGAGTGAGGCCAGCAGAACAACTGTCCATAGTAAACAGTGTTTTCACAAGCCAAGAAGTATGGATACTAGCGCAGTCCTGGGCCCTTCCCTGTGCTTGCTGCTCTATTTCAGAGTCTGTTGTCTCTTCTTTTTTAGCTCCTTGCAAGGTCTGTTGAGTGTTCTCCTCTAGAATGGAACAGTGTCTCCTGGTTGGATTGAGGCACACATGCTCAGAGCATGCAGCTCACAACTTGGCTAGCTGCTGGTGGAAGAATAATATGGTTGTGGGCTTGGGAGCCAGCCAGCCCTGAACTTAAGAGCTGGCACTGGCCTGAGAGTCATTCTCTGTTTAGTTCTTGGCCCCAGAGTGCCCACAGCTTCAGCTATTTTCTTGGAGTACCAAAAACTCCATTTCTGAAAACATTTTTAAAAAATGTATTATAACTCGTAAAGTCATTATTCTTAATGATGCTGAAATTATCTCAAGTTTTGCCAGTGGAATCTCTTCAAGTTGGCTCATTGCCCTTTTGACACAATATCCATTGGTCTAGATAGCTTTCTTGATTTCTGGCACAAGATACAGCAGGTTCACCTTTCACTTGCACTTTTTTTTTTTTTTTTTTTTTAGAAACCAAAATAAGAGCACAAAGCGTGCTCATTGTGACTGAGATGTTGTTGCTTCTAAGGACGATGCATGTTTTTTGAAAATTATTCTGCTATTGATAGCCTAGTAGAGTTGGAGTGGGGGGTGAACAAGAAAACAGCTGCCTGGCCTTCAATTGGAAATGCCCAAAATTCATGTCAGTGACTGCAGCTCTGTCCTTGCTAGCTCCTGCTTGGTTAATGACTTGTCAGTCCCTTGTTGTCAAGCAGTTGGGGTCCTTCAATTAAAAAGAACTCCTTTTTTTGCTGGCAGAAAGACATTTCAAAGGATATTTCTTGTGAATTCGATTCTCCAGTGGTCCTTTTCTGCCCTTTGTGCCAAACTAAAAACTGCAGGGAAATCTTTGTTACAGAGAATCCAGTAAAAAGCTATTAACAGCATTGAGGCTGTGTCTGTCACTTCATTGCTGTGTATTTTCAGACGTCATTGCTATTTCTTAGAATTAAATTATCTTAATGGAATACTTGCTTAGTTTAAAGTTCACTCCATTTTAATGTTTATTTTCTTGAATGGCCCATGAAGGAAACAGAAAGTAGTAGTTTATTTTGTATTGTGGTTTGAGATAAGAGAGGGTTTTGTTTATTTTAAATTTTAAGTAAGGCACCCAAAGATAATAAAAGCCTAGGAAGGATAGAGAGAAGAATTTTGTCATGATACATATTTTTCTCAGTAAGTCTTCCTCAGTGGTGGTTACATAGTATACGCTTATTTTAATACTCCAGTGTATGCCCCCTTTAATTTTCTAGCTTGATCTTTGTTTTATTTTTCTTCTAAAGCCTATATATTTAACCTGCTAGTTTGTAATGTATTTTAAATTATATCAGTAACAAATCTGTGTTATACTGTGTACTCTTATTATACATTTCCCTTCCTTTTGGTCTTTAAAAAGCAAGAGGTTTTATGTTTCTTAGTGGGACTGTAAGATAAAGTAGTAAATCTTTGCAGGTTAATTGCTCTGTAATTAACACAGTTGGGGCAGAGGGCAGAGGACAGTTTTGACTTAACCCTATTGGGAAACATCAGCAAGCTTTCACTTTATTGTAGGGCAATCCATTAGATTATGGTACTCTCAGCTCCTTGAATACTATCCAGAGAAACCTTACCCAGGAAATCCTGAGTTCCTCTGTTGATAAGAAACCTTAATAGAAATATAATTGTAATGAATTCTTGAAATTTGATAAATTAAGCCCTTTTATTTTAGTAGAGAAAAAGGTAAAGTTCAACTTAACCATTAGTGACTTAAGGCTTTGATTTAAAAAAGATGGTTTCTAATATGGTTTATTGACTAATCCTTATTAGTTATAAAATGTCTGTCACTCTAATTCTAGGCTAGTTCCTAAGGTGGAAATTTGCAAAGAAGCCTAAAAGTGACCACTAAGTATAGAAAGGATTCTCTTTTATTAATTTATACATTTTAATACCTACTGTAATATTTTAATATTTCTCTTACATTTTTATCGTATGCCTTTTGGTGACAATTTCATTTTATCTTATAGTTTAATATTCTTAAAACACTTGATAAAAATTGCTCCTTTCTACAGGATGCCTGAGTATAATTTTTCTGTTTGATATTTTGTATGTACATAAACATGAATGTTATTTATGGTATATAAATAAACATGAATGAGTATTATTTATTTATGGTAGCCGCCTCTCATTTATTCTTGCTTAAGTTCAAGGCATATATATGCTTGTAGTTTGGTTGTTAACATTCATAAAAATCTTTAAAAGGATTTTATAATTTTGGTATAGTAACAAATGAAAAAGCCTCTCTAAATGCAATGTTGTATGCTGGTTTGGATTCTGAGACAGAAAAAATGACATTGTGGAACAACTGGAAATCTGTACAAGGTCTCTAGTTTGCTTACTAGCAATGAACTGATGTTAATTTCCTAGCTTTGATAAATGCTGTGGTTATATAAAATGTTAACATTAATGAAAGGTGGTAAAGAATATATGAGAACTCTGTATGTAGTAGAAACTTAACTCATTAAAAGCTTTGACTATATATAGACATATGACCATAGTTTGGATTTATTAAGTAGTTTAGGGAAAGTTTAGTGGTAGTTATATTTAAGCCCATTTATAATTCATAATTAAGAATTTAAAAATTAAAAGACCACCAATAAAAATTAAATGCACTTTTCATATGAGGTCACCAAGTTCTGTGTGTTCGATCACTAAAAATATTAATTTTACTCATTTTAGATTATAGCTGCTTATTTTAAACTGTTCAAATGAAGGCTTAGCATACAAGCAGCTTGCTTTTTTTATTTCTTCTAGTTTAACTTTAAATTCAAAAGATTGAAGCATCATATGAAAGAAAATAGAGTCAAAATTCATCAGTTTATAAAATCAGTGCTGATATTAGCTGGTAATCAGTTTGCATACCTACTAAGTGTGAGAAATATGTAGGTACTGTGGGAAATATTTTTTAAACGAACAACTCTAATTAAAAGGTGTGGCATACACAAATGTATACACACACCTGTAGCACACATATATATATATTTAAACAGTCTTTTTGTCTTGGGTTGTTAAGTGTCATAAATGGTATTGAGTTTAAGTGGTATCAGAATTGAGAGACAGTGGTAGAGATTATTTTGAGCCGGGATGATGAGGGATGTCTTCACCAAGAAAGTAGGCAGGAGTTTAGCTTAGAAGGATGAGTAGACTTTATACATGTAGAGACAGATGAGAGAGTACTCTGTGGGTGTGTGTTGATTAGTAGTAAAGCTGAGCCTCAGGGGTTTAGATGTCTCACTAAATAGACTAGTGTTACGGGCAGAGAGTTCCCTGGATGGTGTTACACAGTAGGGTGGAGTTAGGCGGATGCTAGTTTATGGAAGGTCTTGAATGCTAAGAAATTGGAACTTTTGGTTTTAGAAAAAATGAGTCTGTTGCTTTTGGAACTGGAGAATAACTATCAAAGAAGTTTTTATTTTCAGTAGTATCAGAGTTTTGTATTGAGTTCTCGCTATGTGTAGGGAGCTGAGAGTTAGGTGCCAGGGCTACCAAGAGGCCTGCGACTGGTCTCTTCTTTCCAAAGTCTTACAGTCTCTGGCAAGTCAGGATCATCTTATTTGTAAAAAGATGAATAACAATACCTTTATGAGGCAATATATGCCAGTGAATAATACAGTGAACTCTATAAGACATTACATACTTAAAGTGTTTAGAGAAGCCTTTAGAGAACAGGTAAAACATAAGCTGAGCTTAGATGGGTGAGTACAACTTAGATAAGTAATGCGGAGGTTGTTCTAAAAGCTGCAGAAGGATATAAATTTAGGGAAAAAACTACAGTGGAGAAAGAAATATGGCTTCATTGTAACTAAAATGAGCTGATAGAAACTTACAGTAATCAGCATGTGGGGTGATGAGTCTGGTAAGTATCATGACAGTAGAAACGAGATTATTTGAGAATTGTCAGGACTTGGCAATTACCAGTATAGGAGCACAGAACTCAAACAAATTGGTGATGACCAGTAACTTGAGCTGGTAGAGGTTGTTTTGTGTCCCACATTTTCATTTCCAGGTAATGCTGGACTGCCAAGTACAATTGTCTGACAAAAAGAGCAGGGGTACCAAAACCTGGAAGGCAAATGTGAGTCAAAAGTGCATAAAAATGGCGACGCCAAAGAGGAGCAAAGGAGCAAAAAGAGAAAAAGCCAAGAAGGACATAGAACTGCTGCATTCATAGAGCCAAAGAAAGGCTGGCCATGGTGATTATTTCAGTGTTCTTGAAGCAGTTGGAGGATATGCCGTCTATGACTGCATACACATCAGAAAAAGAAAACTGGGAAATGCTCAGTTAGTCACGTGTGAGTGGTCCTCAGTTTTATGAGAGCGGTGGGCCTGTAGTCCAGATGATCGGATATAAGAAATAAGTGTGTGTGTGTAGAGGAGGGGATTGTTGAAGTGGAGGCAGCAGATTTACTCCAGTGTTTGAAGAAGTTGGGATGTGCGAAGACAGGGACGGTTATACATACATACATAGATACATGACAAGGCAGTAGCTGAAGAGGGTAAAAGAAGGGTATTTTAGTTAAATTTATCAAACATCAAGTGCCAGTTTTGTGCAAGGCACTAAGTGAGGGGTGGTGGAGTACACAAAAAGTGATTAAAATACAGTGGGATTTTTGTCCCCCTGAAAAAGTGCCGCCTCAAGTTCTTTTGACTTTAGATGGGCAGTTCTTCTTAAAGAAAATGTTGGACTCTGATATTAAGCATGGAATGACAAAATCAGTGACAGAACCATTGAAGATGAGGGAGAGTTGGTGAATTGAAGGAGAAGTGAAAAAGAATGGAAGAAAACATGATGTGCAGGTGGAGAGACTGGCCTTCAAAAGGAAAGGACTTTCTCTAAGATGAGCATAAAGAAGGAAAAGGAGGTCATTTTAGACCTGTTCTGAGCTAGAATAAGGACCCCACTACACCAGCCTTTTTCTTTTTTAATGTCTAATGTAATACCTATATTTTTAAAATTATAAGAGAATGTGTGACCATTTCAGTATCTGCAGTTAGCTAGGATTTGTGAGATGTAGACTCATAGAGCTTAGAGTCTAAGAAGGGAGGTAAGGAAGACAAACGTGCAGGATCTTAATAAATGCCTGCCCGTTGACCTCAGATTGGAGGTAGAAAGTTTTGTGCCCACAGCGTACACATGGAGTATTAGGGGAATTTAGAGGAAAATAATTGGAGCAATTTCAGTTGAACAAGATTTTGAAACAAATTTGCCATGTATTTATTTCAAGTCCCTATTTTGTTTTCTTCATAGACATTATTTTCTACACAGTTAAGAAATATAATTGTGTGCTCATACTTTTTGGTCCCCACTGATAACAGTATATAAAGAATTATGAACATGATTTTGGCCACTTAAATGAAAAGAATCACCTTATTTCAGAACTATCCAGTTAGGAAAAGCTTTGGCAAGACTTGGAGCGTGGGTGGGGCTTGGTTGGTGGAGTATCTGGATGTGGCTTGCATTTTCCATTTTCTGCTTGTAAACTTGCTTTCAAGGTGTTCATACTTTATTTTATTGGCTATATTTTAAGTGCATGTAACCAGAAAATAGGTGCAGGTCAATAAGAGAAAAGAGCTAATTAATACTCTACTTTGACTTTTGTAGTCAAACATAGGAAGACATGTAGGAGGGGAAGAAAATAAACCTAATTTGGAAAGGAGGGGGAAAAGGCCCACTTTTTTTCTCTGAGATATTAAAAATATCATTTCAAGATTTTTCTTGGTAGAATGATTCTCTCCCTGTCTGTCCCTGTCTCTAGATATTTTGTGAAATTTTGCTTGGAAAGAAAATTATAGAAGGGACTATTTTGGCTATCATAAATTAGGCCTAGAAAGTGATTTCTTTAAAGGCAATAACTAAAATTCAGTCACTCCAAATGTTAGTCTGAGAATTACTTAATACTTGCTCTCACAGTATTGTTAAGCAGAGTTTGAGCTGAAGGGTTTCCTATTGAGGGATATAAAATGTCCTTCCTTTACCACCAACTCCTCCTCTCTCCCACCTCCCACTCGGAAGAGGCAACAAGGCTTGCCCACAGCGGTTCCTGTAGCAGAGCTTGATGCAGCCTCGGCTGAGGTCAAGCACTCCCATTCCAGCCTCTTGAGGGCTTTCTCTATGTGTTGCCAGTGTGCTGGTAAAAATGACTTTAAACTCTTGTCAGCGCGGTTACTGGTGCATGCATCACAGTCCCACTCAAATAAACCTGTCACAACACAGAGTCGGCCGCTAGAGAAGAGTACAAGGGCAGGCCTCTAGCTTTTCATTCGAGCATCACTAAACGTGCACAGAGTGCCCAATTATTTCAGCATTATTGAGCAAGCCTACAGGAGGACCCAAGCCTTGCTACATTAGATTTTCTTTAGTAATTTGCTCAAGTACCGCTGAGGACACTTAAAGGGCTTAAAACGGTGGCTGCAACCGGTTTCCTTTTCTGGGTTGTTAATTCAGGTTTTCTCTTTCAAATTAACTCTCCCTGCATGCTGTGCAGTGGTTCTGGGAGAACTGTTTAACACTAATTTTCTCAATTTTCAGCTTTTTTTTGTTCAACATAACTGCTTTAACAGTTATTCACGTGTATGTTTTGATTAGAAATGTATGATAGTGAGGCCTTATTTTTGAGATAAAGCCTTTTATGAGGTTTGTTAAAGAAATATGTTCGAATATCAACCATTAAAAGTTACTTATATACTTTCACCACTTAAAATTTATTTATAGTGTGTTTGCAAAACCTCCAAGTATAAGAAAGTTAGCATTTATTGACTATGCAGCTTCTTTCCTCCCTCCTTCTTTTAAAAATATATATGTTAATGATAAATCTTTTTCATAAGCATTCGATTTTTTTATTGCCTCTTTGTGCCTTCCTTTCTGTTTCTGTTGGGGCAGGACTTGGATATAGGGGGCAAATTCAATATCTGTGTTTAATTTTTCACAGCAGCAACAACTCCAGGCCCAGCATTTATCACATGGACATGGTCTCCCTGTACCTCTGACTCCACACCCTTCAGGACTCCAGCCCCCTGCCATTCCACCTATCGGTAGCAGTGCCGGGCTTCTGGCTCTTTCCAGTGCTCTGGGAGGTCAGTCCCATCTTCCAATTAAAGATGAGAAGAAGCATCATGACAATGATCACCAAAGAGGTGAGTGACTCTCTTGGGATGCCAATCTGAGATTACCTGCCTGCTGCTGAGCGTAGGTTCTGGATGCCATTGTTTATTCTTTCTGAATTTAGTTTTACCAATGACTAAACAAAGGATTTCCACTGAAAGGTAAATTAATTACTGCAAGTAGTCAGTTGCCAAATTATATTCTAGTGGTTGGCAAGAGCTAACATACTCCCCAGAGGCAGAGGGGCTGTTTCTGGTTATTGCCTTTGATTTCTTGCTACCCCTTATGTTCCCAAGGTCTACATTGGCAATGAAATCTCATGTTGCTCTGTTTGAAGTAGCATGTTGCGTTAATAGTTAATCTTGATGGAATTTATTTTGGTGAATGTCTTGCTGATAAATGCTCACTTGATATTTGACCAATTCAATTATTATTTATAAACAAATGAGCCTATATAGAGCAGTAAAAATCTCACCGGTAAGAAAACAATTTCAGTAGTCTTAGTAATTAAGAAGGTACAGACCAAATTAATGAAATCTGTTGGTTTAACTATCTCTCTTTTCCAGTCTGTTTAGAAGCATGAAATTAACTAATTTCTTCCTATAAGACCGACATAATTGTTTATGCAATTAATTGATTTAAAGGCCAGTTGTGCTCCTTCTAGGTTGATTTCCTTCTTCCACTAAGGTAGATGATGGATGGAGCAGAAACATTTTGATGTGACTGTTGTTTTTCTATCGTGCTTACTGAAAATTTTTATTAGTTAATGACAGAAATGAAGATGAAAAAGTCTCTCCCAGCATTCCTTTCTGGGAATTTACTTAGCACATGGGTGGTTCGTTGGCTTGAAAGGTGTAGTTCATAATTAAAAGCTCATATCCCTGTTTCAGCATCCTTAATATGAATTATAATATTAGGTCAGTGATTTTTATCACATAAGCATGAATTTCCATCTCTGACATTAGAAACACTGTAATTTGTTATCCAGTTATCTTAATGCTATGGTACAGAGTTGATGCATGATTGTGAATACTTTTTTTTGAAACAAAGTCTCACTCTGTCGCCCAGGCTGGAGTGCACTGGCATGATCTTGGCTCACTGTAACCTCCGCCTCCCAGGTTCAGGCAATTCTCCTGCCTCAGCCTCCTGAGTAGCTGGGATTACAGGCGTGTGCCACCATGTCCAAATAGTTTTTGTATTTTTAGTAGAGAAGAGGTTTCACCATGTTGGTCAGGCTGGTCTCGAACTCCTGACCTCGTTATCCACACGCCTCGGCCTCCCAAAGTACTGGGATTACAGGCGTGAGAGTACTGCGCCCGGCCTGTAAATACTTTGTTAAGTGGAAAGGTCTATAAGGAGCGCAGATAATAAGACTGTCTAGCTTTGGTTCTTCTGAAATTGTGTCAAAGGTAGATTGGTACTTTGTCAATTTGGTTGAACAGTATTAATAATTAACTTTAAAGCACAGTTGACATCCGTGTAATTTATTATTTAGCAGAGATCAAGTTTGATAAATTATTACGATTTTATGTAAACTAACTAGTACTTTTCTTTTTTTCTTCTTCCCACCACTTTATGTGCTTGTGTTGCTGCTGTTTTGCATATAGACAGAGACTCCATCAAGGTAGGACTCAAAATTTACAGACTGAGGAATGGCTTAAAAGGGCTGTAAATGATTTGAATGAATCTAGTAAAGAATTCTTTGAGATTTAGAGAATGATTTCATTTGCTTTACCAAGTAGTGGTTAACTGCATTTTTAAAAATTACCTTCAGGTGTGTGATTGATTTTTTTTTTTTTAAGGTCACATTTCTCTATCAGAATCAGAGATTTGTAGACCAAGGTTGAGCTGCAAGATCTGGCTTGGATTGCTCATTTTATTATTTGCTGTGTGAAAAAAAAAAAAAAACTGCTTTTCTTCACTTAGGCTCTGGCTGTAAGATAACAATGAAATGAAGTAAATAAATTGGTTTGTAAAGAAATACATGTGAGTTTCATATTTGAGGAAACAGTTCCAACCTACAAAACTCTTCATTGAAACACTTGTTTAAGTGAATGGTGTAATTTTTCTTATCACTAGAAGTAATTTTCTCTTTTAAATTTAAGTGAATTTTTTTCACCAGATTTTTTTTTTCTTTTAAATTAACATTTTGGTTTCCAGTATAACAAGTTAATTCTCTTTACGTTTTACATCTGTCTTATCTGCCTTTCGTATCCCTTTTTAGACAAGTTGTGGGGAAAGAGGAAAAGTATTTAGGGCCTAATGATTTGGATATGCTTCTATACCTCCAGAATGAGATGTGCTAAGGATACCTGTATTTATTTAGTAAGCAAACAAGAAAAGCAGACTGCCATGGCAGGAAATGAGTAAAACATGAAAATTGACGTGATCACTTATGAACCAGATACAATATAAATACACCATTGTATTATGCATAATTGTATTACATGTGCCTTTGTGTTACTTATTGATTAGAAGGAAAGGACATTTCTCAAGCATTGGCCGAGGTACAAATCTGCTAATTTCTTTATATTTTACAACAGTTGAATGTTTTGGAGTATAGGTAGTTATATCTTACAGTTTTTAATGGAGTTACATATATGAAGATTAAATCTTCCCCCCAAACCACTGTGCTAGCCCTTTGAATGCCTTTTTACTCCTTCTTGTTTTGCAATGAAAAGGAATTTTTTTTCCCAGAGCCCTTAAATAATGGCAAATAAAACTTGAGTCTATGTGTTTTACCCTTCAAGAATCTTTGTAATTTGAAAGGGCATCTACATTCCCATATAAATGTCAACATTTGCTATTATAACTGCACACACTGAATTATTTAATTATGCATTTGCAGTTGTATATTTTGTTGTATCATATGCATATCAATACCTAGATTAAAAAAGCATTCTTATTCAAAGTATATTAAGTGTTTCACACCTGTGTACTTAGGAAGTAGTAAGTAAATGCAGTGACTAGGATTAACTGATACCAGCCTTTGAAAGCCTGTCTAGTTATTCTGAGGTCATAATATAAACATTCCCTGCCTTCTTATTATAAATATATACCTTTAGGCAGTCCAGTGAACTAAACAAAAGCCTCCACTCCCAGAAGACTGTGAAAATATTTATACTTCAATGCACACTTTTGTGTCAATTACATTTTCTCATTCCCTCATGCAAGAGTAGGATGTCTTACGAAATCATCTATAATCATTCAGGGTGAGCCTGGAAATGAGTATCTATATAGCTAGAAGCCAGGGGAAAAACAGAAAAGAAAGGCTGATGATTTTGCCTTGATTTATTATGGAATGGCAGCTATTAATAGATGTTTTGGTTGGGTACCATTCTCAAATGTGAAGTTGTATTATGCCAGGTCTGGGGCTGTCCTATAGTTCTACAAGGTGAAATAGTTTGCTAATTTTTCTGAATGTGTTCGCTGATGCTCAGAGAAGCGGTTTTAGTTGCTTGTTCCATCGATCGTCCTCCCATTAGTGGTTCCTGGTTAAGAGGGGCTTTTTACAACTGTCTACTGTGTGACTCTAGATGGTTTTTATCAGCCAGAGCATGCCAGCTGCCTGCAGCTGGAGTTGAGCTTGTATGAAATAATTTATTTATGCAAGATAATGCTCCTTAACATTTAACAGGTAATGAATGTGACATAAATTTCCTTCTTGCTTTTAATTTTTTCCTTTCCTTTTCTAATGTGCAAACAGGCAGCTCTGGTACTCTAAATAATAAGTAATTTTTGGCCATCTGTCAAAAGGAAATTTCAATACAAATTTAAATTAATGGTGCCTGAAATTTTTTATAGCTCCTCTAAAAGCCTCTAATGTGCAGAAAATTCTGAATCTGCTGGTAGTAATTAGTGTTGCATGTAATGAGGATGTGGGCAATCTTATACAGCCCCAGTGGAACGTTTTGATATGGTAGCAAAATTTTGATTTATACAAGGTTGTAGATGGGTTTAATTGTGAGAGACGCTTTAAAATGTTTCCTTGACGTTACAGATTGTTAAACAGGGCAGATTTCAGAATAGCTTATAAACTATAAATTTAAACTTACTGTAAAGATTCAAGTGATTAAGGTACTTTACCTTTAGATGCCAAGTAAAATGAAAGAAATTCACTTGTTAACGTGTTGGGCATTTTTTCTCCTCTGTCTTTCTCTTCTCGGAAGTTCTGTGGCCACTAAATCGCATACTGTTGGCTTTACCGAGCTCGTTTTCTATAGCTCCTGTAGCCAAGTTCATTCCGAAGCCTGTTATTTGCAGACCTATATCTGAAGTTTTTCAACAAAGGTGGAGAATGTAAATATGGATCTAAAGGAGAAGGCACTGTAGGAGCCCAAGAATCAATTTCCTTGGTGATGAGAAACTAGACCAGTGTGTGTTGCAGGGCTGTTGAAGTCAGGAGCCATGGCACCTGCAGCCTTCCTTGCTTGTCACTTGCCTATTCAGTGACTCCATGTGTCTAACAGTAAGTTCCACATTTGAGGCCTGAAAATGGCAAGAAACAGACTGTGATTTACTCTCACCCTTAATGGTGGGGCAGAAAGCCAAAATTTATCTCTTCAAAAGGAATCCAAGGTAGGTTAAGTGGGAGTGTTCTCACCATCTTTTGAGTATTGAGAACCATTTCTCTCATCCCTAGAAAACGCATAAGTGACACTAAGGACATGTTTTCTGAGGTGATGGAATCTTCCATTGCCCACCTCCTCTCATTGAGGGCCAAGGGTTAAAAGTGATTGGCTCTAAAATGGTGTCAGAGCGGACATTCCCACATGCTGCCAGGAGCTTCCCACTTTATGGAGGTTCCAGTTCATTAAGAGGAGTCAGCTGCCCCAAGTCATTAGGTTTCTCATAGCACTCTCCAGTTTTTGTCTGAGTGACTGAAACAAGGGTAATGATACAGAGCTATGAAGGCCAAAATTGCCTAAAACTTGCTAAGAATCTGAGGTTCAGAAATTAGTGTTATTTCCCACTCCATCCCAAATGTCTACATAATTCTAGGTAGCAAAAAATAGGTACCAAAATCAAGACCAGCTTAAATATAAGTCCCAGAATTCACTATCACCAAATGCTGATAGCTCCATGGCCTCACCCAAGTTGCTATTGTGCATTCTTTATTATTTTGTAAGTCCTTTTTATGTTATCTTTCTGGTTCTCCTATGTTTTATCCTGAGTGCAATAACCTTCTCAAGTCAGATCTATGAGGGATTTGCCTTTTTTTATCTGTAAAATATATCAGAAGTACAAATGTTTTTTTCCTGTGCCTATGCTTACCCAGTACAAACATTTTTTCCCTCTGAGTGGTGTTGTTTTTATTTTTGTTATTTCATTGGAATGTCTTCAAGCTCAGAGTGCTGGATGCATCATCAAAGAGTATGATCATTTTTAGTGACTTGTGCAGTGCCAAATTGATCTCCTAAAACTCTGTACTAATTTAAAATGCCAAATGCAGTGTTTGAATATGTTGCCACACAACCCGCCAATATTGAACTTTATAGTTTTTGTAATTTTTGTTGGCATAATGAGTATGGATGGTGCACTTTGTTTTTTTAATTTACATATCATTATTTTTTAGCTAAATGCTTTTCTGTGGGTATATATACTTTCTCCTATGCACATTCCTTGATTTTGTTTAAAGGTTTTTATGGTGATTCATTCATTATTTGTGTTTAAGGAAATGCCTTTTTATTCTGCCACGTCTATATTTTGGGGCATCATATGTTGCTTTTTTGTATCTCCCAGTTGTTCTGTTGACAATAAAGGTTTATCAGTGAAAAATTAGAATAAGGTTGCTTTTATGTTCAAGCTGAAGGGCATGATTCAGGCCAAGAAAGCACTTTTGCCTCATTAGTTGGGTGTTACAGGTGAAAGTGGGTTTTAGCCTGAATTAACAGAATGATTACTTCATACACCCCTTTATGTAGGAATGTTACCATTTGGGAAATAAGTTTGTGGGATAAATTTGTATTACTCCAGACTTTAGAAGTACGTATTGTAAAAAGGTAAAGGCATAAAATAATAGAAATCTAGATTGAAAAGGGGGGAATCGGTGAACTCCACAAAACACTGAAGAGTGTGAAGCAAACAAAACAGTCATGGACTTTTGGTATCTTTCCCCTCAGTAATCAGTAATCTGAGAAGAGACATTGTCTAATTGAGGGCTGTAACACTTCAGCTTTCTACTCTAACCTAGGGAAAAATAAAGTGGATCCAGTGCCCACTCAGTCCTACTGATCTCTGAGCAGCCCCTACCGCATGTAGAGCTCATAGGTTAGATTTGACCAGTGAAGGTAGGTGTTGTTACGCTTACCCTTATTTCATACCTGAGGAAAGGTTTAGAGGTGTGAAGGCCTGTCAGAGGTCACATAGCCAGTGCCGTCCTCAAAGGGAAGCTCTTTGGGTGACCCAGTTTCATTCTAAGTTATTGAACATTTGAAACATACTGCAAAGTACAGAGAACTCCCCATACACCCAGCAACTAGGTACAGGAGCTATCAATATGTAGCCACGTTTTTATTCTTTTTTCTTTGCTGAAGTATTTGAAAACAAATCCCAGATAATATACATTTTGTTCCTATCTACTTCAATATGCAAAATGAACACATTCTCTAAATAGTTGGCCTTTTTTTTTTTAGATAACCATAATGCTTTCAATCACTTAGTAAAATAATTCTTTGATATCTTCTGATACCCAGCTTCTAGTCAAACTTCTTTGATTATTTCAAATAATTGGTTTGCTTGAAATGGCATTCGAATAGGATCCATTTTATTTTGTTGTGAAGTCTGTTAGGTCTCTTTTAATCTAAATCTTTCTCATTAAAAACATTTTTGTTTTACGCCACTGCCTAACTCATAATTTCCTTCTAAAACTAATCTTTGATTTCTCCTCTTATACAATTCCACAAAGAAGATTAAGATTCTTCTCCTCAAGAAGATCAAATTTAGGTGGAGATAACTTTACTCATTTGGGGCATGGGGAATCAGGGATACCACATAATAAGGAAAGAGGAGTACTTAATATATTTTTTAAATCGTATTTTAAAATATGTTTTAAAAAGCCCAACTTGAGCAATACTTATTTGGATAGTGGATTTGTATTTCAAGTACATTATAGTCTGTGTTTCAAGGTTAAGGAATAGAAATAGAATTCTACCTTTTTATGGTCAGCATACATTTTTAGATATCTTACTCCCTTGATTATTGGTAAAATCCATTTCATTGTTCATCACCAATGTGTACAGGCAAAGCTAGACTTCATTCTCCTATCCCATTTTCCCATTATAAGGAAAAGGCTTTCCCTAGTGTAATTCAGCATGAAGCATTCTTGAAACCACAAGGAAGCACATTGAATCATTTAGAATATGAGCCATTCTGTAGGAAGGCTATGCCAGGTTCTTCAACAATCCTCTCTACCACGAGGCAAGCTGTGTATCAACAAGTCATTTAACCTACATGGATCTCAAGGCTGTAACTCAAGGCATTCTTCTAAGTATTTGGAATATAGCTATTTTCTTATGTGTTATTTAGTCCTGTCCTAGAAGCAAATTTTGAAATAAAAATCTTATACCATAGGTTATGTTTCAGCAGTAAAGTTGGCCATACCATTAGCCAAATAAACACAGTGGTTAGAAGTGCAGAAATCATTTTAGGGGTTGGGTGGTAGGGTGATAAAGTACGCCTTTCAAGTATTTCAGGTTATAACTCTTCCAATTTCCCAAAATAAAATGGTAATTTGAAATTAAGTGTTTTGGCATTACTGTTGCTTTTTAATTCTTTGTTTATAATACTTTTAGGTATTTATTTTTACCATAACTATTTACAGTTATCAAGGAACAATTAAGAAGTTTTGTTCTGTGGATCTATGATGCAGTAATTTGTTCAGTATTAATTGATATCTGCCTTTAGGCATGTAAACTACATGAAATGTAACAGGTGTCCTAATTCCAAAAAATGTGTGGTAATTGTTTGTCAAACAGATGAATAAATATCTTGAGGGCATAGCTGGTCCTCAGGTGGTGAGCATAAATGGATTAATGATGTGACTCTGGGAGACACGCTTGTTGTGCAGCACCCTCCGCCACTGATTGCTGAAGCAGAACAAATATTAATTAACAGGGTCGGGCTGGATGGCAGGTTGGCTTTCTCTAGCTGATTTGGCAAACTGGTTTAATCCTTTCCCTCCATAAACCAACCCTCTTAATTATTAGACGTTTTCATCCTGATGTTGAATATTTCTAATTTTCTTAATTAGGATGCATTCATCTCTTGGGAAAATGTTATAAAGTTTATAGTTAACATTTTTAAAAATTTAGAGGAGCCCAAGATTTATTTAAGTGTTAATAGTTGGTGTTTGAATTTCAAAAGCATTTGTTTCTCAAAATGTAGATACTTCTTCCAATGAATTGTTCTCCGTTTCGTTTCTTTTCTTTCTTTCTTTCCTTTCTTTTTTATTTTTTTTTCTATTCTTACAGTAACACTAACCCACTCTGGAAAAATTATAAAATCACCCATGGGGTAGGGTAGTTTAATACTCTTACTTCTTGCTTTCTTAAATTATTTCTGCAACACTTTCCTGTGTCCAACTAATGTATTTTGTTCTATGGTGATTTGAAGTAGCTCAGCTATCTTCTAGGTGAAAAGATTCTCTACACTTGGGAGCCACCACTAATAAGACCTGTAATTTTGGACTTACAGAGTCATATCTGATTACTACCATGGCAACTGCCTTGTGACAGGGTTGAAGAGAATTCAGACTTCACGAAAGAGTAATAGAAAGGAAGTTTGCTGAGGGGCTGAGTAGTACTTTCTGAAAGAGTTTTTGACTGTTTTAAATAAGCTTGCTGTTAAATGAAGATCATACAATTATTTCAAAACTCAGTAATGCTGCTTAGACTTGGCAAGTCAAAACTTGAAATGTTAGAGTTGAATACTTAGTTGTTTTTCTTTGAATCTAAATGTTGAATAAGGTAAGTCACATTGCTTTAAGTTTATCAGATTATTCATTATTTAGAACTAATCCAATTATTTTTGCATATAATAAATTATACTGCTTTAAAAAACATTTTAAGCTGAGAGTAGTAGTATTTTAAGAAATTCCCACATGCGGCCAGGCGCGGTGGCTCACACCTGTAATCCCAGCACTTTGGGAGGCCGAGGCAGGCAAATCACAAGGTCCGGAGATCAAGACCATCCTGGCTAACACGGTGAAACCCCGTCTCTACTAAAAATACAAAAAATTAGCTGGGTGTGGTGGTAGGCGCCTGTAATCCCAGCTACTTGGGAGGCTGAGGCAGGAGAATTGCTTGAACCTGGGAAGCGGAGGTTGCAGTGATCTGAGATGGCACCACAGCACTCCAGCTTGGGTGACAGAGCAAGACTCCATCTCAAAAAAAAAAAAAAAAAGTAAGAAATTCCCACTTATTTGTGATAGTTGCAGTTGTCGGGTAGGGTAAGTGCCCTCCTCCTTCCACCCCTGGGTTCAGTTTTGCCTCTTCACTAGAAACTGGAGAACAACACACACATACATGTAATCCATTTACATGTGTTCCACCTTTCTTCCTTGACACTGTTTAATATTCCAACCCCTCTGCAACCACTAAATGTTCATGAAAAGCTTACTCTTTCCCTTACCTCCCTCCCCTTTTACTGAAATGCAGGCAGTGAGGTGGAAGTTAAAATGTCTTAAGTATTCTTGTTGTAAGTGAACCTTCTAAGATAGGGGGATAAGGGTGAGCATGAGCAATTCTTTTTCATGGAAATGGACTCATTATTTAATTGTATCATATCCTGAAGGATTCTTGAATCTTCTTTTTAAATGGCTACTTTTCAAGCCCTGACTTCAAATTTGAGAAGAGAAGAGGGTGGGGGAGGGGAGGTAAACAAGTTAGTGACTCCACCCAGTGAGAGAGGCCAGTAGGCTATATAATAAGATCTCCTTTTTATTTATTGCTCCTTATAGTCATTTTAATTATTCTGGAGAATTTTGAGAATTCTATTCATTTATCTTTTTTTAAACTTCTGTTTTCTTGAGCGACATTTGGCCTTTTGAACAACAAAATAAAATTGGAAATGCTAATGTTTTGAGCCAACTAAAGGAGGAAAATAAAAATGTCACCATGGTAACAAAGCTGCTTTCTAGATGGTTTCCTAAGATATGCCTGAACTAGAAGCAGATGTCTGATTTGAGAATCTTGCCTCCTTCAATGTAAACAAATAACTTCTGGGCAGGTGTTAGAAATAATATGGAAATCCTATTAAGGAGCCCTGGGTTCCTGTCAGTCAGGAAGCCCGTGCCACAAAAGGGCTGGTTGTCGCATAAAGGAGCAGAGTAAATTCTCATTAGGCTTGAGCTTTTCCCAGGAAATAATTGTCTCCGTGTGTTCTTTCTCCTGTGAATCTGAATGTAAGCTGTTGCTTCTATTGATCTATTCACTGGCTTTATTTTTCTCCTCTTCATTCCAGATCCTCCCTCACCCCTACAAGCCTGTGTTCTCCCCCTCACCCACCCCTTTCCTTTAGATTAACACTTGATCTGTGCTACTGCTCTGAGAGTTGTGACATTTGTGATTTTAACCTCCCAACCTGGGTGGGGGTGGGGGTGGAGAAGGAGGGGAAAGTTAGTCTTGTCCCCTTGGCCTTTTTCACAAAGACTCTGGCTGATTGGAACTGGCACAGCTAGTGGCAGCAGCAGTCATGAAGACCATTCTGTGTACATTTACTTGAAGTTATATTTTTATGAATTAAGCAGAAACTGAAAGCTTGAAGAGACAGTGTTTTAGGAACTTTTAAAAATGTACATAGTTGTTTAGTAAGCCTCTGAGGCTGCCCTGGCTATTATGGGTTTAGCGACTAGTCACATAAAGCCATTTAAATAAATTAGTTAAAGTGAAATAGAATTTTGAAACTCATTTTCCCAGTTGTATTAGCCACATATCGAGTGCTTAGTAGCCACACGTGGATGTAGAAACTGCCAAAACAACAGAGATACAGAACCTTCCCACTGCTGCAGAGAGTTCTATTGGATGATGCTGCTTCTCTGACAGAGCCTGATGTGGCTTGATGGTTTTGACGTTCCTTCTGGCTAAAACTGACTCCTGACATTCAAACCCTAGGTGCCCCTGGTTTCATAGAAAACAAAGCATGTATGTTTTCAGTTTTGGGTGGTTGATACGATTAGCTTCACTAATACAGTGGTGATCTTTAAATGGTTGTAGATTTTTTTTTTTTTTTTTTTTTTTTGGTCACGGAACTGGTGGAGCAGTTTAAACGTGAGTCTTCCTAAAAGGAACCCCTAAGAGATGCAGTTTAATGTTTCTAGTTAGAAAGTTGTGGCAGTTTTGGGAAGAAGGGAGGAGTGCTTGAAAGCTCTGCATAAGGGTGCTCTTATAATACTCAGAAGGTTAAATGTGGATAAACACAAAACAAGGCTTCAGAAAAGCCACACTATTATTATGCAGCGTTTCTCGGACTATAGTCCCCGAGACGCACTTCATAAAGCCAATAAAGCGCGCACTGGTGGTCTCCCGTTGCCCTAGCAACGGGCCATGGGGCACAGTGTATGTGAAATGCATGAACATCTGTGAATTAATCTTTTTTAGTTTGTTCTTTTCTTGGCACTGATTGGACAACTCGGGCTTGTGCCTGTGACACTGCGTTCAGAGGGGTAATCTGGAGCAGTCCCCAGGGCCTTGCCCTAAAGTGGATGGTGGAATGGAAAGTGAAGGGAGATTTATCCCGGCAGTGCATTCAGCAGTGCAGGGATTTAACCTGACAGCACTCTCGGCGGGATGTTATTAGCTTACTTTCTGGTGCATGGGGAAATGAATAAAAAATTTTCTAGTAAATCTGGGCATTATTGGGTTTATTGGGTTGCCCTGAAAAAATAATCTGCAGAGAAAATTGAAATAATCACTTGTGTTTGTACCACAGTTATCAGGACTTGAAAGCTGAGTTATTCCACATCCTTGGCCCAGCCCTGGTCTCAGGGATTATAACCAAACCATATTGGACTGTCACTGCTCTGAATGAGACTCCTGAATTGGATATATAGGCTGGAATCTGTTTTGATGATAAAATCTGGTAGTAATCTAGTCTGACCTTATTTAGAGAAATTTTAAACTAAGCTGGTGACATTTTTGCCTTTGGGAGTAAGAGCAAATTATGACTAAATAGGTAAGCATCCAGGAACAATACTTAGGTTAGTTAGTTACTCCCCCACCCCTGACCTCTCAGTCCCTCCTGCCTCCCTCCCCCTGCCACTTCTTCCCTCCCTCTTTTCAAATTGCCATCCTCCTTCTAGACTTCAGCGTGACTGTACAGACTGTATTCAGTTCCTCCTGTCAATACCAGATGCTCACTTGTAAACTGTTTTGCTCAACCTTGTCATTTTCAATTCCCTTCTCTTTTCTTCCTTTTTTTCTCTTTGTGCCTCTTTTTTTTTTTTTCTTTCTCTCCATTCTTCCTTATGGGTCAACCCTCTTTCCTGTGGAGAAATGAAAGAATATTACATATGAAATGTTTCACCATGGATGTTGTCTATTTGGTTAACAGAGTGAAAATTTTCTTTAACATATGTATTAAGACAAAAGTCTCTGCTACATAATAGTCCCTTTGATTTGTTCGATTGCATTAGTACTGAAAGATATTTAAGTGGGAAGAACTCCTTGTCAATTCTGTATATATTTTCCTCTGGATATTAAAAAGGCCCAGCTATATCTCTGTGGCTGAGAGATTTTTCTGATTTATTTTGTTAGAAAACTCAAAATTATTTTAATGATTTCTGACTTTGAAACCTGTTGGTATTGATAGATGAACTTGCAGTCTAAATAAAATATTTAAAGTTAGTCAGTAGGTATTGATTCCACAGCTGGAGGGCAAACAGGCCTGTACTGTATTGGGGGTGCATAGTAAAGATTAGATACAATCCCTTCCTTCAAATCATTTGCCTATTAAAATATGGAACTGTGATATGCTGCCTTCTGAGTAGAATAAAATATATTAATGGATCGTTCCTCTTCATTTCTCAGAGCTTCTGGTGAGTCTTGAATTCTTTAAAATGTGCATATAAAACCAGTTTATGATGATTCAGGGCTAGCTCTGAAGGCAGTTTTCCCAGGAAGCTGCCAGGGCTGATGTGCAAATACATGCAAACATGAACCTTCAGCAAACACTGACAGTAATGCCAGTGGCAACATTCTGTCGACTCCCAATCTGGATATGGGCCTTTTACTCGAATTTAGAAAGTGTTTTGTAGGAATCAGCAAAACAATTGGACTATACAGCTAAAAATTTGTCATCTGACTTTTTGGCATTTGAATACCCTCACTTGCTTTTCAGGTGATTTCTCTGATTTAAAAATAAGTAAATAATTTTATTTATGTTTTGCTGCTCCCATATAGCTCTGATGGTATTTTCTTCTTTCAAGAGTATTTAAAAAAATTCCCAACTTTCTAGTTGTTACTTGAAGCCAGCTTCAGAAGTACCTTCACACAGCATATTTCTGCATCAGGGTATTTCTGGGATTATTAGAGACCTTTAGAAGGAAGAAAGTTTCTCAAATTTTGTTTTCTATGTCCTGGAGTAGTAGTTGGTTTTTGAAAGCACAATTTTTTATGCCAAGAGCTAAAAATCTGTAGACACTGGTGGTAAAAAGTGAAAATTCTGCAATTACAGGTGGCAGAGTAAACAGGCTATAGTCAGAAGCAGAAATGAGGTAGAATGAGCAGGAATCTCTAATGTTTCCTTCATCTGTATGGTATTTTATTTTAGTTTGTTTGTTTTTGTTTGCTTGTTTTGGTTTGGTTGTTGTTTTGTTTGTTTGTTTGAGACAGAGTCTCGCTCTGTCACCCAAGCTGCTGGAGTGCAGAGGCACAATCTTGGCTCACTGCACCCTCTGCCTCCTGGGTTCACGTGGTTCTCCTGCCTCAGCCTCCCAAGTAGCTATGATTACAGGCACGAGCCACCATGGCTGGCTAATTTTTTTGGGTATTTTTTGGTAGAGATGGGGTTTTACCTGGTTGACCAGGCTTGTCTCAAACTTCAGACCTCAAGTGATCCACCTGCCTTGGTCTCCCAGAGTGTTAAGATTACAGGGATGAACCATCGTGCCCAACCCCCTCATCTGTGTTTGAAAGTTTGTTAAAATCTCTGTCATATCCCTATGTACTAAGCTGGTAAATAGCAATGATTATTGAATTTTGTTTTTAACTTTTAAACTCTTACTGTGTTTTAAAAGCAGTAATAGAAATAAAATCAATATTTTAATTACTGTTGTAGATATGTGGATCTATAAAAGTGAAAATGTTTAGGGGAAAAAAATGTTGCTTGTTTCCTTAGACACACAATATTACATGGAAACATATGGTGATTGCAGTGGCTTCAGCATTTTAAAACTGGGCTACCAGAAACTGTCAGTGAAAGAGTCCAAATGGAGGCCCTCATACCATACCAAAGTGTTTAAAAGTTATAAATCCAGTAAATAAATACACCTTAGAGATGACCTGAAAGGCCAGGTTGGAATTTAAAATTCTCAGGCACTTTTGGAATTCATTGCTTTAACCATGTGGGCCCTCACATATTTTCTTGTACACACCCTAGTTCTCCCTTCAGAGCTTCATCAGACCCCCATGGCTGCCCTCAGGTCTAGACACACTCAAACCAGCAGCTTGATCTAACCCTTGGAGGACTCAGGAAGAGGACTGAGTAAACTCTGGAAGTGGGCCTGGGCAGGGTGTCTGGGCAGGGAATTTCAGGTCCTGGGTACCCAGCTCTTGGTGTAGAGGCCATGGACAAGTGCTTTGTGTGGGCATGTCCCCTTGTCTTACAGGGTGAGTGTCACCCAGCTGAGGGCCAGGGCCCAAGTCAGGGGCCCTTCTCGCCAGGCTGCTTGGTTTGTACTTGATTTCACAAGCTATACATTTAAGAGGAAAGAAAAGGAAGTTAGAACTGTTTTGTCTTAAAATAATTCTTTGTTAAATAAATATTAACGTTTTGAATCAAACTTTATCCAGGAAATTCTAAAATATATATATGAAATATAAAAGATAATATTTAGGAACAGCTGCCTTGACACTGTGCTTTGTAGCCTGTTTACATATGTCTGTTTTTAAAATACTCCATTAAAAATCCTAAATGCATATCATACCTATTGGAAGTGCTTGCGAAAGGGAGGTGGGGAGATACCTTTAAAGTTGAGCAAGGTAAAGATAGCGGAGCTTCAAAGTCCGACTTTCTACACGGCCCCACCCTCAATCTGGTCCACATTGTAAAGATTGGGCGCTAGTGAAAATGCTAGGCAAGGGTTAGTCCTAAAGGGATTAGTCATGAGGATTGGAGATTCTTAAACTAAAGATTATCACTGGGAACTAACTCAGGTCATGATTTCTCTTTTCATCTGCCTTTGTTCCTTTTATGCACTTCCGCAGTTGGACAGCTGGAAGTGCCACAGAAATATTTGAAGAGCCCTGTTTAGTAGTTCATGTGAAAAGTCGTTGAATAATTCACATAACAAATGATTAGACAAGCACTTGTCCATCTGACTGAATTATTCTACATGTTTGCCCAAGCAACAAAGGAGAACAGCGTTTCCTCCTACAGCGGGTATACGGTGGCAGTATTGACCCATCTAGTTATTGGGTGGGTTTCAGTCTTTTGTTGACACTGTTGTTAATGAAAGCAGCCCAGACGAGCTGTGAGCAGCTGGGCTGGATAATTGTGAAGGATTCATGCTTGTTGCTGTTACCCCCAGTGTTTGCAGTGGGTTGTTTGCTTTGACTTTTGTTGAACTGTTGACAAAAGCATTAGATACAAATGGGAACAAATAAAGTGGTGAGATGCCAGGAGGGCTTGGCAGGAGTAGTGGTTTTCTTTCTGACTTAAGTGGAGGGTGTTGGGACTTATCTAGATAGAAAATGGAAGGTGTATTATTGTGTGTGCGTATAGAACAGTTTTCCCTTCTGATACCATACTGGAAAATTTTGTTGCTTATGTACCTTGGCTCACAGAGGTGAGAGAATCAAGGAGGCCACCATATCTTGTAACCCTCAAGAAGCCACACTCTTTATCATGCCAGTTAGGTGACTTACAGGCCAAGAGTATTACAACAGAAATACTCGGTTGCCAGATTGCTTCTCCTCAACTTCAAAAAAATTTTAATAATAGAAGTATTTTGGACTGGGGAGATGACAAGCATGACATTGAGGTGGGGAGAATTAAGAAGAACAGTATATGCTAAAATAGTATAGCTAGCAAAATGGAAGTCATTTACTGGAACGCTTTTAATTTGGTTTAAACAAAATACTCTTTTGTATATTCAAATGGGGAGTAGCTCAGCTGTTGTGAAGCCAGAAAATTAATGGTATTTTTAGTGAAATAGCAAAAGCATGTCAACAATGTAGCTGCAGATGATAATGCTGGCATTTTATTCATGAGGAATTATCAGTGCAGGTCACTGGACAACATAGTGTGACTGAAAATGATTGCGTGTCGGAGAAGCTTGCTGTCCTTCTGCTCGATTATTCCATTTTGCATTTTGGCTTCCCCAGGCTTCATTTGTGCATGTATTTTCCCCATCACAAACCAAAATGTAAAGTCTTCTTGGCTTAGGATTGTATGCACGTTTTTCCCTTTAAAATGTCTCCGAATGAAAGTTCCCTTTTGAGTATTGACTCAGAAGCTGAGGTGTTTGTTTTCAGTGCACAGATGGTCAGTGGAGGTGGTTAGGCTTCAGAGATAGGTCCTCTGAACAGTTTATCTAAATAGGTCTATGGCAGTTGCCTAAAAGCAAAACTCACCACAATTTGATAGATGGAAATTGTCACAGAATATACCTTCTCTGACAAATAGAAGATTTGGAGTAAGTAGTGAGGCCAGGAAAATGTTTAAAAAACATGGACAAGAATAGGCAGAAACTGTATTAAGGAAATTAAAATGCCTTCTGGGAGAGAGTGTTTCAGTGATACGATACTTGAAGAGTTACTAAAAATATATTTGAATGGTCAAGAAAATTAAGCTCTTTTTGTTTGGTCTCCAGTTTTGGTCTAAGGCACTCTGGGCACCATCATTCAGACTTTGTTTTTTTGGTATTATTTCACCCACAGTGTCTGAACAAGGAGGAGGCTAGGGGTTCCTCTCAACGTTCTGTTCTCCAACCTTATTTATCGGATTCCCCTCCTCTACTGGTGACAAAAAGCATGGATTATACCTTTGTGTAATTGTGCTTGTTCCAATACTTGATGTGACCAAATCTAGGAAAGAGCAGGAATTTACTGAGTTTGTTAAAAGTGGGAATGGCCAGTTGTTTTTGTCTTTGCAGCATCTTAATCCTAGAGAGCAGTAACCAGGGAGAAGAGATCAGGACTTTATCAGAAATGGGGGCATGTGTTACATGGCTGTGCTCCACTAAAAAATGTAACATGAATGCTCCGCAGGTTTCAACTCTCAGAAGATATTTTGCTTATTTCAGTACTAGATGGTCAAGTGTAAAGGTCTAGATCTGAAGTTCATGAGGAAGAAACCCCTGAAATGACAGCCACTGAATGGGGATAAATGCATCTGTGTGATTAAGCAGTTGGTAGTTCTTCCAGGGTTTAGTACTCAGGAGGTAGGAAAATCATGCAAGTAGAAAACTTGAAAAGACTCACCTTAGAGGGGATATCTAAAGAATAAAATAAGTAATAGTTACATAGGAAAAAAAAGAAGAGAAAACTTGAGAAGACAATAAGGAAAGAAGTTTTTCACCATTAACAAGCCAGAAGAAAGAAAGACGGAGACTGGGAGACTGCACTGACTTGACTCAGCATGACTGTAAAATTATGGGACCCTGAGCAAAAGCACAGCAGGAGGCTCACAGATGAAAAGAAGAAGTTCAAGAGAAATTTACTTAGGCCACGTCAAAAAGATTGGTACA
Source organism: Cheracebus regulus (assembly GCA_963574635.1). Taxonomy (NCBI): domain Eukaryota; kingdom Metazoa; phylum Chordata; class Mammalia; order Primates; family Pitheciidae; genus Cheracebus; species Cheracebus regulus. Next base: position 92,902 of record CAUYQU010038381.1, read on the forward strand.
CGGCACCCTCAGGCAGTGGCCAGAGATGCAAGAGTTAAGCATATTTTGGAAAAGAACCGTTTTACAGACAGAGATGCCTCAGTCTTTCCTCCCCCTCTTTTCCCACTGCTGAAGCAGGTATTCCTGTTTGCTATGCTTTTAAAGTTAAAATAGCACCCTTGTAAATGGTGATTCAGGGTGACTCTTTATACACACACTGTTCAAACTGCGTTTCTTAAGGTTGGGAAGTTGGTGTGTGTTGGGACCTGTCAACTTCTGTGCATGTGACATACTGTGAACTCTAGAGAGCCGGTAGGCAGAAAACATTGTAGGAATACCAGCTAGACACTCATCCTCTGGAACCAGTTGGCCTGGGTTCAGATCCTGCCTTCTGCTGTTTACCAGCCTTGTGATTTTGAACAAGCTCCTTCTCTGTGTGTGTAACATGGGGTGGTAAAGGTGCCCAACACGGTGGGTCCTTATTGTTACTTTTTTGTTTTTTAGTGTACAATATGAATAATTTGAAAATGACCTGGTTCTGTTTTTTCTTTGGGGGCTTAATATTTAAATTAACTTGCATTCCACAAACAAACACTAAACTAACAGCAGAAAGAAGCAAACTAGAAATGTGCCAGGCCATGGGGAGATTATTCTGAGATTAAATTTTGCCTAAAAAAAAATCTACAAAATGGATCTTGTACGTGCAGATGGTTGAGAATTAACTTTAGCTGATCCTAGCACATATTTAATTCCATTGGGGATTTTGTATTTAGGGATAGTTCAACCTTGGCTGAGAATGTGACTTTCATGTATTTTACAGCAAAACTACTTGGCTGCTTGTAGTGGATGAAATTGGAGACCAAAGAGAGAGGACCTTGTGGGTTCCTATCAGTCTAAATCCTGGTTTTAAAAGACGTTCACCTGCTGTGCTAGTGCTTTGTGCTTCTGCTGGTAGGAAAAGCTAATAACTGCCCTGACGAGCAGAACGAGTGGCCCGAGGACTGTGATCTCACAGTTTACTGTTTTGCAGAGAGCCTCTTTTATTTTCATGTCAGATTATCTGTAAAATGGACTTCTCCCTCCAGTGTTGTAAACCTTAACAATTCTGGCGTTCCTCTAATTGTGTGGGGAGAAGGAATATACCCAACAGACGCTTGTCGTACAGGAGAGACTCTTGCGGCTTTTCATTATTTTACTACTCATACACCTAATCCCTGTCAATAAGGTTGGCTGTTTGGGGAAAGAACACACGTCCCTGCACTATAATACTGATTTATTTGCAGCTTCTTTTCTTCAGACTGAGTTAAGTGAATCTCACGAGGCAGTGAGTCAGTATTGGTATGGACTTTGGCAGAGGTACGTCTGAAGGGAAAGGAGTGATTGCAGTATTCAGGGTGCTGGGGAACTGCAGGCCTGGTCTAGCAGAGGAGGTTAAGTACTATACTCCCACCCCTGTTTCAGATGTGAACCGTGTCATCCCCGGTTGCTGTGTTTTCAGTGAAGATTAGCCTCAGTTTCTCCATAAAAAGTCAGCCTGGAAGATTTATATGGCCTATGCTTTTTAGGCTATTGAAATAACACTTTTTTTTTGCAGTGGTGGTGGGGGCGAAGGAGTGCCCTTTCAGTGATTAGTGCCCTCTACATAGTTGTCTTTCAGAGCTACAAAGTGAAGGAACCCTCCTGTCCTCGGGAGAGAGGGTGCCCAGAATGGAAATTCACGTTGCTCAAAGAGTCATACCAACAGGGCTGTAGCAGATTCCATATTTTCTTAATAAGAATGACAAAGGGGCCAGAGTCCTGGAAAGCAAGATACACACTGGGCATAAGGTGGTGCTTACCCTCATGGGGAGAGTGTGGTTTTCCCATAGAAGAATCTGGAATAACCAGCCAACATGGCCAAGTTTCCCACTGTGGGCAAGCAGTGAGGGGAACCTGAGCCGACAGGATTTCAGCTTCCCACATGAGCCAGGGTGGGTCTGACAAAGGTTTAGGAGATGTCTTTCAAGTGGATCTGTTTTTCTAGATGTTTTCTACTTCTGGATGTATAGAGTCATCTTCCTGCATGATCTGTTTTTGTGAGACAGAGGATCTGGGAACCATGAGGCCATATTTAAGGCAGCTCATTCTTACCAACCACCAGACCTTTGTTTTTAGAAAAGTGGAATCTTCACCGAAGGCCCAAGAAGCCTTTGTGGGGTCAGCTGTGCTTGAGAATTCTTGAATCTTTGTTACTCTTTACTTTCTCACCTACCTGAGATGCCACTTTTGCTTGCTTAGCTCAGGTTTGGAATTTGATTTAGAGGGATTCACATTTCTCTGGTTATCAGAACTTAGCATCAGTTGTGTTTCTTTGTATTTTACTTAAAAGATAAGGGAAAGGAACATGTATTTCTGTAGCTCAGAAAATCCTAAGGGGAGGGACTAGATTAAGTGAAAACTTTCTACAACGACAATCAGAGTTCTGTTAAAGAAACAAGTGCGAGTGAGGACAGGTGGAGCATAGAAAACCCTCAGCCCAGGGACTCAATTAAAAATGCTTTTAAAATGTAAGTCCAATCTATGTGGATAGTCTTAGAACATTGCGAGATGTGTGAAAACATGCTTTAACTGCCAGCAACCAGTGAAAAGGGCATGGTTTTAGAAACCCTGCTATAAATTATATGCCTTTGGCTTTCAGGAACGTGGAGAATACATCACTGAAATATTCAGAATAAATATCAGAGAGAATTGTACCAGTCTTTTCATTCTACAAGGAATGAAATTTTTAAAGAGCTAGTTGTGTTTGGCCTAAGATCCTGAAATTTTTTTTTTATGGCGTCACAACATTTGTTTTGGGAGATGTACAAATCAAATCTGATTATAAAAAATATTGTAACAAAAATATCCATCTAACCAAACAATTTCTATACCCCAGCCAGTGGTCCACTTACTTAAAACAATATTGAATGTAACCCAATGCCATTAAGGCAAAATAATGTTAGTCTTGGGGATTTTTCTTTCATGAGCTCCTTACCTCTTGGAATTCATATAGGCAATCGGCAGTGATTCCAAAAATGTTTATTTACCTTTGGAATATACTACGATTTTTAAAATGTAGTTCACCTTTCAAGTCATTTTCTGTGTAGTTCCAAATTGCAGTATTTGCTTTTGTGAGAAGAGACTACTCTAAATGAAATTCTGGTTTCTGATTGGTTTCCTTTTTGCGTATTTTAGTTTCTCATATTTTTATACCTAGAAAGTTTTTCATGTATTTAACAGAAGAATTTCCCCCTAAAAAATATTGGAGTAATAGCATAATTTACATTTTACTCGTTGTCAGCCACCAAAACCACAGGCACAACTTGATCAAATACAGTAAATATGAAACAAAACACAGGCTCAAAATAGAGCGGATGGCCATTGCTACATGTAAGTGGTTTTTGCGCCTACCCCTAGTGGCAGTTGTTTCCAGTCATGCCTGTGTGTGCCTTCCTCAGGGGTGATATTGTTGGACCATTCTGCTTGGTGTTTCCTGATTCTGCCTGTCTCTGGGTTCAGAACCCAGGGATCTTCTTCCTCCTAATTACCCTTACCCTCTTTAGTCCCCCCAGGTGACACATGCCTCAGGCTTCCGCTCCCACCCCTCCTCTCGCCATGGGGATCCCTTTCCAGATAAAAGAATTGGGAGGAAGTGTATTGCTTTTCTCAGTGTTTAAGGAAAATCACTAGAAGCCTGCTTAGTATAGAGTGAGAAGCATGTGCTTTTTAGCCATTGCCATGGGCTCTGGAGACAGCTCTGCCCCTGCTAACTTTATGGTCTTTGAAGGAATAATAATTAACACTGTGGGTGCATATACTCTGTGCTGTCATCAGAACAGCCCCTTAAGGTGGAGTTTGCTATTATCTCCCTGTTGCAGATGAGGAAAGGGAGGCACAGTGAGACTAAGTAAGTTGCCTTTGGTTCACCCAGAACATAAGTGATGAACTGACTAGAGTACCATTAGTTTTCAGAGCCAGTCCTCGTTATCTCTACTCTAGCTAGGGTCAGTTTTAAACCCTCGTCTGGATGTACCTTACTTGGTGTAGGCAAAATGCAAAGATTAGAGATAGGAGGAGCCCCAGCAAGGGGCCTGCCACTTAGGAAAATACTTAATCAAGATTGTAGGAGCTTCCTCCTTTTCCTGTCAGATCAGCAGAAGTCCAAAGTAACGCTTTTGTGTATGTGTATTTGTAATAGTGCTGCTGTAATGTGTTCATGTGACTTGTCTGCCATAGGCCCTTAGAGTGTAAACTTATCACGAGGGCTGGGATGTTTTAATACTTCACATTTTTGTGGAGCTTCAAAATGGTGGTTCAAGGCCATTTTACTTCGGAGCATTTTGGAATGTCATCACATAGTCCCGAGTGTGTTTTTGTGTTAAATTTCTCATATCCAGCAGATGTGTCCTCCTCTTCTACCAGCTCAGAATCTACTATCTGATTAATTAAAATGTATGCAGACAAAAAATCTGATGAAGATTTTAACTTGTAGCCTCATCAGTTTGCTGGAGGTTAATAGGAATACCCTTGCCGTAGAGGAATTCCTCAATTTGGGTTTTCTAGCTTGATGTCATTTTTATTTCATGAAGAAAAAAAGGTAGTTTTCATTTGCTTTTTTTTTTTATAACCACTAACTAGATGTAATGATAGTACTTTATAAATTAAGTGTCTATAATTTTTAAATCTCATTGTCCTTTCTGCTTGTCCCTAATTGATAAACAGGCACTTCTGCTTGCAGTGTTTTGGCTCTTGTTTCCTATCATCTGACTTTTGGAGATTTATGGCATGGACTGAGGAGGGACCACTTGTGTATCCTGCTTTTCTTTGTTTTCCTTTCCAGTCTTCCATTCCCCCTTTTCACTGCCATCTCCTCCCGCTTCCCCAAAAAAGGACATCTTAGTGCCTTAGTTGGGTGGCAGTCGCAGAAAAATACTTGATTCCAGTGCTATATCAAATTGTTGGGGGCAGCCTATGGAATTAACTTGAGGGCCGCATATGATAGTGATTTATACTTTAAGAATACCGGGCCGGGCGCGGTGGCTCACGCCTGTCATCCCAGCACTTTGGGAGGCCGAGGCGGGTGGATCACATGGTCAGGAGTTCAAGACCAGCCTGGCCAAGATGTTGAAACCCCATCTCTACTAAAGATACAAAAATTAGCTGGACGCAGTGGCACGCGCCTGTCATCCCAGCTACTCAGGAGGCTGAGGCAGGAGAATCACTTGAACCTGGGAGGCGGAGGTTGCAGTGAGCCGAGATCGCGCCATTGCACTCCAGCCTGGGTGACAGAGTGAGACTCCGTCTCAAAAAAAAAAAAAAGAATACCAAATTGGGGCTCTTGTCTTCACAAGGGCATTTTCTTGTATTAATTTGTGAATCTACATGAAAACAAGACACTGAAATTAAATTTCATTTATTCTTCATTTAACCAACCACTTTAAAAAAAAAAAACATAAAATCCTGAAATCAGGATATCCTTAAAATCCAGAGTGTGTAGTCATTAACAGCTGTTTGTGACTGGTGGCTTAATCATTTTCAAGATTCTTCTTTCATTCACTAAGTACTGTTACTGCCACGGTGGCTGGTCATTTTGGTTCTCTTTTAAACACAGTCCTCAGCTTTATATTAGGGAGCTACAGTGAGGTGAGAGATGGTATCTTAGCATCCTATAGCAATTCGGTATCCCTTATCCGAAATGCTTGGGACTAGAAGTGTTTTGTATTTGGGTTTTTTTGGTTTTTTTTTTTCCAGATTTGAGAATGTTTGCATTATACTTACTGGTTGAGCATCCCAAATCTAAAAGTATGAAATTTTAAATGCGCCAATGAGCATTTCCCTTGAGTGTCAGATTGGTGCTCCAAAAATTTTGGATTTTGGATTTCAGATTTTCAGGTGTGGGCTGCTCAACCTGTACTGGCCACTTTGAACTGATTGAATAACAGGCATCACACAAGGTGCTTGAAGCTAGATTGCCCTGGTAGAGTGACAATAAGGGATAACTACTTTACACTCACTTTATACTGCTGCCGTATTTGATGATCTGTTAATTGCCAGTCATGTTTGTTTAGATAGTCTGGATGATGGGATTCCTCACTGTGCCTCCCCCAGGCCTTTCTGGCAAAGGGCACAACAGATAGAGTAAACAAATTATTGCTTCTCTTACCACTGAAACTGTTTTGGTTCAGTATTCTAACTTGTTGAGTGTATTTTATTTTTTAAAGAAAGTATGTGGAAAGACAGAAAAGCCAACCAGGAGTATGGTAGAAAGAGCACTGGACTAGATTCAGGGGAGGCATGGCCATCGTCTGGCCTTATCTACGCTGTCTGTCTCTCTGAGCCTCGGTTTCCTCATCTGAGGAGCTCAGACTGCATAACCACTTAGGTTCTTCTGAACCAAAAATTTATGATGTATGATGAACTCTATGATTTGTTTTGTTTATTTGATATTTGATAGCAGTGCTTTATTATTTTTAAAAACGCTCAAATTATTAGTTTGAGCTAAATGTTACTCTGTATAGATATTCTCAGTGAAATGTTGGAGATGCGTCAGACATGTAAATCAAAGATTTCGTTCAATATTTTAATTTATTTCATATGTTTGAAGGTGCATTTCCCACCAATCCATGGTTTTAGCCATAAAAAAAACGTGGTATTATGGAAGGTATAATAGTATAAAATCCAGAAGAGTAGATCTGGGCTCAAATCACAGAGCAGAGATAGATGACTTAGCAAGTTACTCAGTTTCCCCCAACTAGATTCTTTTTAACAGTAACAATAGCAGCAATAATAATTTCTATCTTACTGGGTTATTAAAAGATTAAATGAGACTGTGTATAATTGCAAAGTGCCTGACATTTTACTCAGTTCTCAGTAAATGTATCATGTATTCAAAATAGTGATTCTGGCTAATTAAAAAACACTATTTGCATGCTAAAAGTTGTAGTGCCTAGCATTAATTTAGTTTGTGGCCTCCTTATGATCTTCTGTCCTTTTGAAGGTGTGTCTATGACAGAAGTAATAATACCCAGACTGCTAGAGCATCTTGAGTATGTGTCATGGGTCAGGCATTGGACTGTATGCTTTATATATGTTGTCTCATTCTAAGATTTCCTTTACTTTTTCTTCAAAACGTTAACTGTTTACCTGCAATTATTGGACTGTGATAACAGCAGAGAAAAGATGCTGTGGTAGAAACTTTCTATCTTTCTAAATTGATAATCATGGGTCCTGATAACTTATTATAGTTGTATCTCCATTAATCATTTGTAAAACAGCAATTCTGTGTTTTGAATTTATATTTAATCAGAGATGGATTCATTTTTTGTCTCTTTTGCAGAAAAAAAACTTAATTGAGCTTATACTATTCCAGAAGCTTTAAGATGTGGCATCCTCACAACCATCCTGTTTGTAAACTTTGTAGGCTTGTTATTGTTTTCACATCTATAAAATTGTGATCCATTTGTGGGTGCTCTTTTACTTATAGAATCAGAAGCGGGTGGTGTAAGAGGTTCCTCACATTTATCAAACTATGAAACTTTAGAAGGAAGATTACTGAAAGGTTAACCGTATCAGGTATTTTTGGCATAATTTCTCTTGTATTTTGAATGCTTGTTTATGTATAAAGATGAATATCAAATTCAGTAGCTTGTTAACAAAGCAACTAGTGAGTGATGTAATTGCTAAAGAAACTCAATGCACTGTCTTATGTATGCAGTCTCTGTGTCTGTTAAAATAAATTAATAGATAAGTGAACTATAAATATATGAAATGAATCAGAAAAAAGTCATGCACAGCCTCATCAAGCATCTAGATGCATAGGTCCACAGATAATGATCTTCATCAAGGTATGTACGGTGAATCTGCCTGTTCAGTAATTAGCACCTTTTTTTTTTTCATCATAATCCTGACTTTATGATGAACCTCATACTATAAGGCCAAAAAAAAATTTTTTAGGCATTAATCTATGTACATTGTATTTGAGTAAGTGTCCTTGTTTATCAGCTAACTTTCATTGCAAGCTTGAATTGGAAACCACATACAGACTTTCCTAATCCTAACTGTTACTAGCTGCAGGACCTTGGACAACTCCCTCTGCCAGTATTTTTATTAATACTTAGTATTTAACACCAAAATATTTGGACTAGGAGGAGTTCTCTAAGTTTGTGATTACATCCAAAAAATAAGATTCACTGTGGGAGAAATTATGTATTGATGAATTAGAATGAGTCTTGAATGTACTTAATCTGCTGTGGTTAAAGATCACCACTCATCAGCCAACTCAGTAATGTTATTTTGTTCTTTATGTTTAGATGTACAAATAAAAATAGCTGGTATATATTTGTTAGATTTTGATAAAGAGCTTGCTTCATATGGCAAAGAGCTCTTCACATACCATATTGTAGCAGAAGCAAAGGTCAATTGGATATAGGCTCTTTCCTTACAGAGTGACAGCATACATACCCAGGAAGTCGGAAGATCTCTAGCTTTCATGTGACTGGGTGTTAGGATGTTTCTCTCAGGAATTGAAGATCTAATATCCACGTTAAGGACCTTCTAAGCCCTTATTCTAAGGATACACTGACTTTAGTAGCCACGTAGAGGTGTGTTCAGTGATTCCAAGGATAACTTTTTAAGAAAAATGTGCTACATATTTTCCAAGGATTCCTTAACTAACTTCCTAGCCAGGGGGAGGGGGAGAGAGAAACAGTGTGTGTGTGTAATTTGGTATAGAATGTAGTTATATATAATTTGAATTTTTTAAATGACTCTTGGGTAGCATAAGAAGATGTTACCAAAAGAGTGCAATCTTGATTAGTTTGAACTTAGCTCACTGGTGTCTCAGGTAGCCTGTTGTTATTGTTAAGATCTGATGCCATAAAGAAGGCCACTCAGATTCAGCACAGTTGGCAGTTGGTTGGAGTTTGGATCTGGAAGCATCCTATTTTGTGGTTTTCTTAAGATAAAACTTTATTTTAAAAGAGAAAATAAATATAGAAGCTCTTTTAAGATCAGGCAGGCCCACAGTCTCTTATCCACTATTCCAAAATCCAGAAAGCTCTAAAAACAGAAAGGTTTTTTTTCTTGGCATCTCACTCAGTAACAAAACTGAACCTGGCCTCTGAAATGATATAAAAATATATTACTGTTTGATTATAGACTGTTGTTCCTGCCCCTGTTACAGTATGTATCATATTGCCCTTATGAAATTCCCCAAATACTGAATTCTAAAGCACATCTGGCCCTCAAAGATTTCCAGACATGCCTTTTCCAAGTCCAGCCTTGGAACTTGTGTGCTTACCTTATCTCTAACTCTGTCATTGAAAAGAGGCAAAAGGGTAAAAAACCTTGTCTTTTTCAGCTTTGAGCCTTCCTGCATTCCTGCGAGGGGCCTGTGTTGTAGTAGTCATTTGTTACACTCTTGAATAAATCAGTGAAGGGAGGGAGGAATGTTCAGGCAGCTGTTCCAAACCAGTCAGCCAGCAATTTCCTGTCCTGTGTCCTATGCATAAATTAAGCCATGAAACTCAATTGCCTGATAACTGAAGTTATCAAGTAACAACTTAGGACCTTTCCCCTGCATTTAAAATCATGAGAATCAAAGTGCTCAAGCATCTCAGGGTAGTAAAATGACTCTTGGTTAGGGCTGCAGATCACACTGTGCTCACAGCCTTTATCTCGCCTTCCGGAACCAATTGAGAGCATCCTAAGGAGAGAATGCCAGAAACTTGTTATGATTATTATGGTGACAGTCTTCAGATTATATTAAAAAAAAAATGTAGGAATACACCACATTCTTTTGCTCTTACATAGACAAAGGGATAAGTAAACTATGGCCCACAGGCCAGATCTACTTCCCAGTTTGTATTTGTGTGGCCTGTGAGGGAAGAATGGTTTTTACATTTTTGACAAGGCATAAACAAGTAAACAAAGAAAAAAATATGCAAGACCTTATGTGGGTTGCAGAGCTTAATATGATTATTATCAAGCCCTTTACAGAAAAAAAATGGGTCAACCTTTGATACAGACTGTCAGTTTAACTCCCAGCCTTACTGCTCCTATCTTTAAGATGGATTATTTCCTTCACCATTCCTGTTCTCCTTTGTCTTCTAGAGTCGGCTGACTCTGTTTTCATTCTTATAAGGCTTATAGTTACTTTTTTGCATGAAATGAGAATTCTGAAAGATGGTTTATATCCCCTTTTTGAAATGTACACAGGCGGAAACTTATAGGTAGAATTAAGTTGAGCGTAAACATGAAGTTGAAACTTACTTTGATATTCAAGCGTAGAGAGAACCTATTATAGAGTTTATGTGGTACCTGTGTTAATACTATGAAGGCACCATTACTCAGGTCCCTTGATCATTGTTGATTATGTCTAAATTATGTAATTCTGGAATATCAGTATAATTTAGGAATCATACTGTGAGACATTCTATTTTTTTCTAAATTATGTAAGTTACATCTGTATACAGCTTTTTATATCTTGCCTTTTAATCCATGAACTGATAAAGTGCGGGTAATCTCACTGATCTTGAACTATTCTCCATATGTTTGTATTAGGATATTAGTAAAAATCAGTTGAGACCTAGAATCAGAAACATTATATTCTAATAGTAGCTTCACTCCTTTCTAGGTTTGTGACCTTAAGCAGTCACCTAATCTCACAAGAGTTCTGTTTGCTCATCACTAACATGGTAGTAATAATATTATCCAAATAAAGTACTGTGGAGGGCATATACAATGATGATACATGTGGACATGGTGTTGGTGAAGCTGTAATGAACTTGTTATGACCGCTTACCATTTATACGTAAACTGACTCATTTCTTAAGATATAAGAAATTGTATTCCATAGAAAGGTGAGAACCAAAAGGAATGAGGTTGCTTGTTAATTTATATTATTTTCATCTACTCCTAATACGGATGTCTTAAAAATGGGAAGGAATATTTATTCCTATAATGCACATCCTCAATTAAGTGGTTATATTGGTTAGCAATTACTATCTAAGAACTTTTTCCAAAACATACTAGTAAGAAATGGAAAGCATTTGTTACATCTCATTAGTCTCTGTGTTGGCTGCAGCGGAAGCTGTTCTCTCTAGCTGGGTTTGAATTTGCTTGTATGTTAACAGTCAGCTGGGAGGTCTAGAACAGGGATCTCCAAACCCCAGGCCACAGACTGGTACTGGGCTGTGGCCTGTTAGAAACCAGGCTGCACAGCAGAAGGTGAGTGGCGAGTGAGTGGGCATTACCGCCTGAGCATCACCTCCTGTCACATCAACAGTGGCGTTAGATTCTCATAGGTGTGCGAACCCTTTTGTGAACTGTGCATGCCAGGGATCTAGGTTGTACACTCTTTATGAGAATCTGACTGTTGCCTGATGATCTGAAGTGGAAAAGTTTCATCCCCAAACCACCACCACCACCACCACCACCACACCCTCTATCCATGGAAAAATTGCCTTCCACGAAACCAGTCCTTGGTGCCAAAAAGATTGAGGACTGCTGGTCTAGAAAGTCTTTAGCTCAACTGATCTGGCTCTCTCTTCTGTATCTATGGTATCCCTCTAGCATGCTAGCCAAGACTTGTTCTTTTGACACTAGTGCAAAGTCTAGGAGCCTCTCTTTGCATCATGTGTTCCAAAACATACTGGTAAGAAATGGAAAGCATTTGTTACATTTCATTAGTCTCTGTGTTGGCTGCGGCGGAAGCTGTTCTCTCTAGCCAGGCTTGAATTTGCTTATATGGCTACAGTCAGGTGTGTGGTCTGCCAATGGCCAAAGCAAGTCATATGGCTGAGTCTGATCAGTGTGACAGAGCCCTACCAAATGTGGCTACAGGGAGGTGTGAAAAATTGCAACCACTATTGGAGTCAGTCTAACACAGTAGTTTTATAGGTAAAGGAAAGTCTGCCCAAGTGGGAACTGGCTTGGAGCTTGGCATGTGTGTCATGGTTGGGCCTGTGTGCATGCAAAGGGCTTGTGTAATTTCATTCAGTGCTTCCCTTCTCATTTCTCATTGCTGCACTAGAACTTTGGCAGCCTTACCATCTGACTGCTTCACAAGAAATAGCCCACGCCCAAATACACACCTCTTGTGTTTGAAATAACACAAAGAGTGTTGTTTCCAAGACAACTTTGATGAAATGTCAGCTTTCTCTTGGTTCTAAACCCATCTAAGAAGCATTGTTATCCTCATTCCTGCTGGGTAATTTGTATACTGCAGTAGTTTGTTTGGAAACATGCCTGTTGTTCTTTAAAATATGCTTAATGCTAGATTAGAGTACAGATTTTTTTTTTTTTCTGTTTATGCAAGCTCATTTCTAAAGCATTTAAAATAAAGAGCTTGGGCATGTATGGTATTTAAAAACTCTTCACATGATGTTTTTACAACAGATCAATTTCAGCATTAAAATGTTAGGAATTCAGCCAAGGAATATTCAGCTTGGATTGTATAGCTGTAATGATAATGTATTATAACCATCTTCTTTGAAAGTGACTATAGCAACAGAGTTGAACCTGGTGAATTATATAATTTAAGAGTGTTTGCCAGAATGTTACTGTAGGGGGATTGTTCAAGCCTTTCCTAAAACAGAGCAAAATAAAACATGAATTTTATTATGAAGTACTTAAATCACAAGAATAGTCATCACAAAATATCTAAAGATGATTCATTTGGATTGAACAGAAGTTCATACGTCTGAACATTACTTATCACACTTACCTACTTGGCAGAATATTAGTATGTAAGAGAGCGTGATTTTTGTTTTTTAGCTACTTTGGCTTGAATTAAAAATGTCTTGAGTTTGCTTATTACTTAACCAAAAAGCATTTTCAAGTCAGAAGTAACTTCATAATTGAGACATTACTGATTTCAGAAAATTTTTTTTTTTTGCAGTGTTAATTCACTTTATTTTTCTTATATAAAAAACCCTATGTTGTAGCCACAGTTGGAACCTGGGTCCTCTGCACAGAGACTGGTGTGGGTTTTGACGAGGT
>CAUYQU010038388.1:0-31354 GCA_963574635.1 Cheracebus regulus
GGTAAACAAAGTCATAAATTAGATACAGAAACTGGACACATTGTCCTGTCAGACCACATGCAGGTCATATCACAGTCTCACAAAGTTCTTTTTATAATTCCTTTACCTGCAGTTCCTACTTTCCCATAGCTCGACTGCCTCCAGTGGGAAACTGTGTCCGGGCTCAAGCTCACCATATGGCGAGGCCCAATTCCGAGGGGCCTCACATGGGAACGATCCCCACAGGAATGGTACCTCACGTTTCTATACTAACATTAAATGTAAATAGCCTAAATGCTCCAGTTAAAAGACAGAGAATTGCAGAATTGATAAGAATTCACCAATCGACTATCTGCTGTCTTCAAAAGACTCACCTAGCACATAGGGACTCACACATACTTAAGGTAAAGGGGTGGAAAGAAACATTTCATGCAAATGAACACCAAAAGCAAGCAGGAGTAGCTATTCTTACATCAGACAAAATAAACTTTACAGCAACAGCAGTTAAAAAAGACAAAGAAGGACATTATATAATGATAAAAGGCCTTGTTCAACAGGAAAATATCACAATCATAAATGTATATGCACCTAACACTGGAGATCCCAAATTTATAGAACAATTACTAATAGAACTAGGAAATGAGATAGACAGCAACACAATAATAGTGGGAGACTTCAATACTCCACTGTCAGCACTACACAGGTCATCAAGACAGAAAGTCAACAAGAAACTATGGTTTAAACTATACCTTGGAACAAATGGACTTCACAGATATATACAGAACATTCCATCCAACAACCACAGAGTATACCAACAGCACATGGAACTTTCCCCAAGATAGCACATAAGATAGGTCACAAAACAAACCTCAATAAATTTAGGTAAATTGAAATTATATCAAACACTCTCTCAGACCCCAGTAGAATAAAACTGGAAATCAACCCCAAAAGGAACCTTCAAACCTATGCAAAAACATGGAAATTAAATAACCTGCTCCTGAATGATCATCAGGTCAAAAATGAAATCAAGATGGAAATTAAAAATTCTTTGAACTCAATGACAATAGTGACACAACCTATCATCGAAACCTCTGGGACACAGCAAAGGTGGTGCTAAGAGGAAAATTCATAGCCTAAACTCCTACATTGAAAAGTCTGAAAGAGCACAAACAGACAATCTAAGGTCACACCTCAAGGAAGTAGAGAAATAAGAACAAACCTAACCCAAACCCAGCAGAAGAAAGGAAATAAGCAAGGTCAGAGCAGAACTAAATGAAGGTGAAACAAAAATATTACAAAAGATAAATTAAGCAAAAAGCTGGTTCTTTGAAAAGATAAAATTGATAGACCATTAGCAAGATTAACTGGGAAAAGAAGAGAGAAAATCCAGAGAAACTCAATAAGAAATGAAACAGGAAATATTACAACTGACACCATTGAAATACAAACGATCATTCAAGGCTGCTGTGAACAACTTTACATGCATAAACCAGAAAACCTAGAAGAGATGGATGAATTCCTCACAAGATACAAAGCTCCTAGCTTAAATCAGGAAGAATCATATACCATAACTGGACCAATGACAAGCAGTGAAATTGAGATGGTAATTAAATATTACCAACAACAAAAAAAACCAGTCTCAGACAGATTCACAGTAGAATTCTACCAGACATTCAAAGAAGAATTAGTACCAATCCTATTGAAACTATTCAACAAGATAGAGAAAGAAGGAACCCTCCTTAAATCATTCTTTGAAGCCAGTATCATCCTAATACCAAAACCAGGAAAGGACATAACCAAAAACGACAACTACAGACCAATATCTCAGATGAACATAGATGCTAAAATCCTTAACAAAATACTAGCTAACTGAATTCAATAAAATATCAAAAAGATAATCCACCATGATCAACTGGGTTTCATAACACAAATGCATTCAAGGTTTAACATACACAAGTCAATAAATGTGATATACCAAATAAACAGATTTAAAAACAAAAATCACATTTCAATAAATGTAGAAAAAGCATTTAACAAAATCTAGTGTCCCTTTATGATTAAAACTCTCAGCAAAATCAGCATATAAGAGACATTTCTAAATATAATAAAAGCCATCTATGACACACCCACAGCCAACATAATACTGAACAAGGAAGAATTGAAAGCATTCCCTCTGAGAACTGGAACAAGACAAGGATGCCTACTCTCACCACTCCTCTTCAACATAGTACTGGAAGTCCTAGCCGAAGCAATCAGATGAGAGAAAGAAATAAACGGCATCCAAATCAGTAAAGAGGAAGTCAAACTGCAGGGGTTTGCTGATGATATGATTGTTACCTGGAAAACCCTAAAGACTCCTCCAGAAAGTTCCTAGAACTGATTTAAAAAATTCAGCAAAGTTCCTGAATACAAAATTAATGTACACCAAATTAGGAGCTCTTCTATATACCAACAGTGACCAAACTGAGAATCAAATCAAGAACTCAACCCCATTTACAATAGCTGCAAAAATAAAATAAAATGTTAGGCATATTCCTAACCAAGGTGGTAAAAGATCCCTACAAGGAAAAATACAAAACACTGTTGAAAGAAATCACAGGCAACACAAACAAATTGAAACACACCCCATGCTCATGAATGGGTAGAATAAGTATTGTGAAAATGACCATACTGCCAAAAGCAATCTACAAATTCAGTGCAATTCCCATCAAAATACCACCATAATTCTTCACAGAATTAGAACAAACAATTCTAAAATGTATATGGAACCAAAAAAGAGCCTGCATAGCCAAAGCAAGACTAAGCAAACTGAACAAATCTGGAGGCATCTAGTACCTGATTTCAAAATATACTATAAGGCCATAGTCACCAAAACAGCATGGTACTGGTATAAAAATAGGCAGAGAGACTAATGGAAGAGAATAGAGAACTCAGAAATAAACCCAAATACGTATAGCCAACTGACCTTCAACAAAGCAATAAAAACATAAAGTGAGGAAAGGACACCGTTTTAAACAAACAGTGCTGGGACAATTGACTTGCCACATATAGAAGAATGAAACTGGGTCCTCATCTCTCACCTTATGCAAAAATCAACTCAAGATGGATTCGGAACTTAAACCTAAGACCTGAAATTATAAAAATTGTAGAAGATAACATTGGAAAAAGTCCTTCTAGACATTGGCTTAGGCAAGGATTTCATGACCAAGAACCCAAAAGAAAATGCAATGAAAACAAAGATAAATTCCTGGGACTTAAGTGAACTAAAGAGTTTTTGTATGGCAAAAGAAACAGTCAGCAGAGTAAACAGACAACTCACAGGGTGGGAAAAAGTCTTCACAATCTATACATCTGACCAGTGACTAATAGCCAGTATCTACAATTAACTCAAACATATCAACAAGGAAAAAACAAAAAATCCCATCAAAAAGTGGGCTGAAGACATGAATAGACAATTCTCAAAAAAAGATACACAAATGTCCAACAAACATGTGAAAAAATGCTTAACATCCCTAATGATCAGGGAAATGCAAATCAAAACCACAATGTGATACCAGCTTATGCCTGCAAGAATGGCCATTGTCAAAAATTCAAAAAATAGTGGATGTTGGCATGAATTCAGTGAACAAGGAACACTTCTACATTGCTGGTGGGAATGTAAACTAGTGTAACTACTATTGAAAACAGTGTGGAGATTCCTTAAAGAACTAAAAGTAGAATTACCTTTTGATCCAGCAATCCCACTTCTGGGTGTCTACCCAGAAGAAAATAAGTATATGACAAGTTATGATAGGATGTATTCTTATTTTATTTATTTCAAAGTATTTTAAAGTTTTCTTGAGATTTATTCTTTGAACCATGTGTTAATTAGAAGCATGTTATTTAAGTTCTAAGAATTTTAGGGTTTTCCAGCTATATTTCTGTTATTGATATTTAATTTAATTCCATTGTGAGCTGAAAGCATACTTTATACAATTTCTATCTTTTCAAATTTGTTTAGATATGTTTATGGCCAGAATGCGATCCATCTTTGTGAATGCTCTATGTGAACTTGATAAGAAAATGTGCTACACTGTTAATGGTTAAAATATTCTATAAATACCTTTTATATATATTTATAAAAAGATATATAGTAAAAAGCAGTAGAAGATATAATATGCCAATAAGTAATATATTTAAAGTCTGTTATATAGTAACAGACAGGGATGATTATAGCATATTATCAAAAGAAACTTAGGGTAAGAAGGAAGATTCATGGATCATATAGTTTTATTGAAGAAAGTATTAAGAAATCAAGCAATTGCATTTTTCTGTGAAGAATACTTGGTTTGGGGTATTATAAAGGAACAAAAGAGAATATACTTTATAGGCCCAGTCACCTTCAAAATAAGACTTAAAATATTATAGAAAGTAACCAAGAAAGAATAGAGAGAAGAGTGTTTCAGTCTTATAGGAAAGAGTCTAGGAAAGCTCTAAAACCATAGCAAGCATGGTAAAGAAGGTGAAAGGAGTTTCCTGAGGCTGGCGTGGGAAAAGCAGTGGCTGGATACAATGTTGGGGAAGAAATCTGGAACTAAATCATTCTACTTGTAATGGAAAGATGTTTATGGTTTTAAGTGTGGAAGTGATATGCTCAGGTTTAACTTCCAAAAGGTAATTCTGGCTGCTGAAGAAAAAGTGGATTGAAGATGAGGACATACAGGAGTGAATAGCTGCACTATTGCATCAATAGTGCAAGGAACATTTGGGGATGATCTGGACAGGGACAATGGCAACAGTGAAAGTAGACTTCTCCATTATACCTTATTACCTGGAAACATTTTTTCACGGCCTTTGTGGTAGTTTGTATTTTCCACAGATGGCTGTACCCACATGTCCCATGCTTCACATTGTTTTCAACATGGCCTCATCCCTCTATAATTAAGAGGTAGAGCCTACTTTTCCTTTAGTTTAATCTGGCTGGCCTTAGTGATGTGCTTGACAAACAGGTAACAGAAGTGATTTCTTGGCCTTCTAAAGTTAGGTGGCAAGAAGACTCCTACTTGAGTCTCTTGGAATGCTTGTCTTTTGTGACACTCCCTCTCAAAACTCATGCCATGCTGTAAGAACCCCAAGACAGATGGAGGGTTTGCATTGGCACTGCTAGTGACAGTCTCAGCTGAAATCCTGACAGTCAGCAACAACTGCCAACCATGTGAGCTAGCTATCTTGAATGTTGAATCCATATGAGTCCCTATTGTTATCTGATTCCACTGCATGAGAGGCCCAGCGAAATACTTGTCCCACAGAACCCAGTTAACTCACAGAACTTTTAATGACAATAATCAATTATTATTTTAAGCCGCTATGACTTGGCATGCTTTGTTCCATAGCAATGAATAATCAAAAATGCCTTTAACACTTGCCATGATCACATCCTGCCCTTTCTATCCAAATGTACTCCACACATTTCCTTGCTATATACTTTTAAATCTGTGGCAAATCAACCATAATTGGCTTATTTTATCAAATGAATCTTCTCATTGAAGTTTTAAAAGCAAAACACCGAAGTGTGTAGGTTCCCCAAGGAAGCTTTTTTTCTTTCCCACTGACAAGACAAAAAAACAAAAACTTCACTTCTGAAAAAAATATACGGAAATAATTAAATTTATAAATTATGTGTTTCTTATGTACATCTCAGTTCTCAGAATAAGGTATCTGATTACTTTATCGACTTACTTACACTTCTCCTTATGAGGCAAGAGTCAGCTAAATTAAAAACACAAAGGTAAGTACAGGAAACCTCACTAGGAATGAAGTAAATTATCAAAAAAACTCCAGATCTTTGAAGCTTAATATTCCACAAGTTAGGCCACTTTATTTACTTACTTGATAATTGATCTAACATTCCAATTTGAGAAAAATGTTGACCTATATCTAATATAATTACATGTTCTTCATCTAATTATAAGGTATTCATCTAATTATAAGCTACCTAACATTATTGTCAGAATTCAGTGCTCTTGTTGTTTTGTTGTTTCATTACATTGAAAACATATAAATTGTTCTGGAAAGAGAGGCGTTTTAAAAATGTAAGCCCAAATTTGCGTAACCAATTGAAGATTGAAGGAAACTCCATAATCCAAGTAAGACATGCACACAGTAAGATACTATTCCTATGCTTGAAAAACATCTAGTCCAGGAAAAGACAGATATATTAAGCAATAATGCAATATAGCAAAGCTAAGTACAAAGCTAAACTCAAAGTTTAAGGGGAACATAGAGAAGGGTAGTCAGCTTTACCTTGATGGGAAGTGATGGGTGAATAAGTGGAGCATGAGCTACGTTTTGCGAAGTGGAGAAAAGGAGAAGAAAATAAAACAGTTCAGGGAAGGAAATTACCCAGATAAAGGCAAGGAGTTGTGAGTGTGTAAAATGTTTTAGAGCAAATCTAAGAAGTTAGATTCACCTAGAACTTGAATTGTGTGAAGTCATGGCAATAGTTAGAGATGAATTTATGAATGTAGGTTTGAAGAAGATTATAGGATACTGTTGGTCAGGCTAAGGTGTTTGAGTTATGTCCTGTACTTAACTATAGCTAGTAAGGAGCCAAAGTTTCATTTCCTTAGCATAAAATGGCATAGTCTGATTGGGAGTCTGAATGCATAATTCTAGCACCATTAAGGAGGCAGAGGCCAGTACCAGGAGTATATGTGAGTGAATGGCATACTGCACTCTTTTTCAGTTACAACAGCTCTCAAAATTCCCCAGGGTGCTATTTCACACCCCCTTTCCTCTCCTCTAATTCTAATACTGATGTTTATTTCTAGATGATAATTTTTCTTATTACAGAACAAAGAAAATAAGAGTCTTCTGAATAGAACTTTCATTATCTCCTACTTCACCTCTGCCTTCTCTTTAATTTCTATGGAAAAACTATCCATATTCCTAACGAAGGCCATGACTTCCACTCGTGGTCTGGATTCCATCCCCTCAGTGCGACTATAATGCTTCTCCCTTCTTTAAGCATAATCACATTTCCTCTCTACTTGATATTTCCCATCAGCACAAAATGTGGTCATTTCTCTAATTTTAAAACACATCTTTTTGCCTCACTTCTTTCTTATATTCATCCTTCCCCTTACAAAAAGTTTTCTCAAAACAAGTCTATACTCACTGCCTCCAATTTGACTCCTCTCTTATCTAGTCAATCAGGTTTTCTGCTAGTTCACTTAAATTTCTCTTAGCTATGCCATTTCTTACCATCACTCTGCTGTATTTAATTTCCAGTTATCTGACTTCATTCTGCTTAGCAGCATTGCAATAGTTGATCATTCATGGATACCCGAGTTACTTCTTTAGCTTCAATTCCAGGACTACACTCTTTCTTAATTTTATTTCTCAATCAGTGGCAACTTCTTCCCAATCTCATTATTTGTTTTATTTCACCTCACTGATCTTTGAAATTTGGAGCTCTCTGTACTTCAGTTCTTGTATATTTTTTCTTTTCTATTTACATTCGTTCTTTTGGTGTTGTCAGTCATTGACCTGGTAACAAATACCATCTATATGCTGATGTTACCAAAGTTCCTATCTCTCCAGAACAACGAAACCATATATCCAACAACCTATGAAATAGCTCTACCTAGACACCTAACAGAAATCTCAAACTTAACAGTTACGAAATTTAAACTGTTGATTTTCCCTTTAGTACCTCCTTTAGTCATATTTTTCCCCATCTTTTATAAGCAAAGCTCCATCAAATTTTTCAGACCCAAATTAAATAAAAACCATTGATAAACTTCTCTCTTAATTCCACACCTCACAGTCAATTCACAAGCAAATATATTGGCATTATCTTCAATATACACATTTAATCTGATTCCCATCTCTACTGTTAACACCTTTCTATTCACCACCAATTGGTCTGATACTTTCTTATCTTAGCTGGAATAATTGCGATGGTCTAACCAGCCTTCTTGCTTCTGATCTTTATTCCCTCAAAGCTATTTTCAAAATAGCAACCAGAGTTTTGCAATTAAAATATAGTCAGATAATTTCTCTCCTCTGCTCAAAAACCTCCAACACTTCTTGTCTCATTCCAAGTAAACACCAAAGTCCTCATGGTGGCTGACAAAATTCTACATTATTAAGTTTCCATTTCCCACTTGCTGACCCTTCTTAATCCCTTTTCCTGCTTTAATTATGTTAATAACTCTTATCACTACCAAATATTCTATGAGTATTATTTATTTTATATAAATTATTGTTTGTCTATACACCCTTCCCTGTAACTGCAATGTAAACTCCATAAAGGCAGTATTTTTTGTCTGTTGTTATTATTGCTTTGTTCCTATTTCTTAAATGGTTTTAGACATACAGTGGGAATCTAATAAATGTCTGCTGAATAAGTGAATTAAAAAGCTATTGCAAAAGAATGTAAGCAAATACAGATGACAGCCTGGAAAACATATAGTATTACTTTGTGGAGAAGAGATGTGCAAAACACTTTTTGGAATTTATCACCGATATGCAAAATATGTAGGCAGAATGAAGACACAGACAAGAAGTCAATCCCCTTTCCCTATGGATCTCAGGGTCAGGCAATGTTAATTAACTGTTAGAAAAACCAAATGAGGGTTTATACTGCAAAATTATTAGAAAAGAGAGATCCACTGTTACAGGGTATTATAAGAACCTGTAATTGAAATTTGATCCACTTTGGATGAAAGAGAATGCTTTCAAGAAGAAATTATTTTAAACCTGAAATATTAATACAGACATCTTTAGAAGTTAAGGCAAGAGACTATGGTGGTTAAATCTACTTTTGAGAACATCTATTAAGTATCAGGCACCGTGCCAAGAACTGGGACTAAAATGATGAATGAGGCAGTCGTAGAGTTAACCATGATTGTTTCCGAATCTAGTAGGGGATTATTTTGGCTTGGGGGTCAGGGGACTATTGAGATAAATTTAGATATATTTTGGAGCATTATACAATGGGCTTGTCAATTAATTTGATTGGCTGAAATAAGAAAATATAGGAATCCTAGATAACTTTTATAATTTCAGCTCGCCACTAGGTGAACGTGTACCATTTACTGGAATGTGAAGACATGCATTATTGGGGAAAAGAAATATCAAAGGTTCTATTTTAGACATGTCAATTTTGTACTATCTCAGAGACATTTAGTAGAAGTTGACAAATAGTCATCTAAGAGTAAAAAGAGGTTAAAAAAAAAGATAAGAAAATAACACCAGATTGTATAAATCCAAAAGATGCAAGCATAGTGTTTGATACCATGACACTGACTAATAAAAACTAAAGACAGCATAAAAATAAGAAAGCGAAGAAAAAATGAAAGTGAGGAGAACATGAGAAACAGTGACTGGAGGAAAAGAGAGCAGTAGAAAAGGTAAGCAGGAGATAATTAAAGGGAAAGAGAATTAACAAAGCCAAGGAGTAATTAATACTCTTGGAGTCTGGTAAGCAGAAATGAAGTCAGTAAAGCAACAAGAGAAAATGAGTCAATGAGTCAGCAAAAAGACAGAGGGCAATGGCCTCCAAAGACCAGTTGCCAGAACTGACCTTATATGGAGAAGTAGAAGAAGGCAAGGCATCAGCTTCTCTATTTTCACAGAAGCAAAAAAGGCCAGGTGTGTGTGTGTGTTTGTGTGTTTCTGCCTGACAGAGACTTGCAAATCACTTTGGGGGCATTATCTTCTGATGGCTCCTATATTCTCTATGAAATATGAGGATCAGTCATCTGTGGAGAGCATAGAATGGGGTAGGGGGAAATTTAGAAGTTTAAGGAGGTTAGAGATTTTAAATAATCAATGAGTAGAATGGGGAAGTATGGCCAAACAGAAAAGTTTGACAGCCTATGTGAGATAATCACAAATATTTAGTGAATCGAATTTTCTCTGTCATGTGCTATTTCACTAACAGACGTTGTTTACAATTAAAAAGGGGTAGAAGTAAGATAACAAATTAAATAATGTTGGATTTCTGTCATTTTAGTGTGATGAATAATATATAGGAAAAACCAGTGATTTAATTTATTGACAAGTTATATTGATTTATAAACTATATGCACACAAGAATTATATAATCAGTTTTGTTTATAAAATGAAAAATTAAAATCTGTAGAAATATTCATCAACAAAGAATTAATTACATATACTTAAATGCACAATACAAATGATTATTACACAGTGACTTAAAATGCTGATCTTTTTATTTATTGACATGGAAAGATGCCCAGGATATATGGTTATGTATGAAATGCAGGCTTCCAAAGTGCCTGTGGAATATTACTTACTTTACTTTTATTTAAAAACAATTATTTTATGTCAAGTGTTGGAAGTATGTAGAGCATCTGCAAGTCTCATACATTGCCAATGAAAGTGTGAATTATTACAGTTATTTTGGAAAACTCTTTGACAGTGTGTATTAAAAACTTACCACATGCATATCCCTAGAAACCACCAGTTTTACTCCTAAGTTTATGACAAACAGAAACATGTCCGTAAGTTCCACCATAAGGCATGCACTAGAATTTCATAGCAACAGTATAGCAAATAGTCCCAAACTTGAAGCAACCAAACAATGAAATCGTTAAATGAAGTCTGTTACATTTATATAATGTAAGTATATACATCAACAAGTATAAGGAAATTACATGACACATAACAATATAAATATATCTTACAATCCTAATGTTATGTAAAATAAGCCAGCATACAAGAATATACAATGTGTGATTCCAGTTAAGTCACATTCAGAATAGCTTGAGTGATGGATGTACTAAAATCTCAGAAATCACCAGTAAAGAACTTACCATGTAACCGAAGACCACCTGTACCCCCAAAACTATTGAAATCTTTTAAAAAGTCAAGGAAATATACTCTGTACACAGGAGTGGTTATGGGTGGTTATGGGAGGGCTTCTGGAGCTCTGAAGATGTTCTGCCTCTAGAATACTTACTTGGTCACTTTATATGTAGGCTGTACTTTCATTGTAATTACATAAAAATCATTCTCACGCATAAAAAAAATCTAGAGAGAGATATCAATATGTTAACAATTATGAAATCTATATTATGTTTATTGGTGATCTATTTTTTCTACATTTTATTTCATATGAATTTTTAAATTGAAAATGCATTAATTTTTTTATGCAGAAAAACAATGAAGGTCTTTGCTTTTCTAAGTGTTAACTATGGTTTCCAGAATAACTACACTAAAATTATGAGGTTCATTTTTCATCTTCAGAAAAAAAGACAAAGACACTCTACATCTTCAAACACTTGTGAAAACTGAAAATAAAAATTAATACCCATTATTATTTTAGTGAGTTGTTGGCATTTGACCTTAAAATTTTAATTTTTAACATATTTGAAAATTTAGCTAAATACTGAAACAAATTCTTTGACTGTTTCTGGCATTAACTCTTAAATAGGGCAGGGACCATCTATTAAAACTAGTAATCTCCTTAAATTCTTTACTGTGGACTCATTTTCTTAAACACCTACTTGTATTTCACCACTAATGGAATTGGAGAGATACTCCAAAAAATGCCCAATTATTGTTAATCCCCTCCTTTCCCAGGCAAGTTGTATCAATCTCATTGAGTGTTTTTGTTCCCTTCACAGTGAAATGGTCTATTTAACAAAATGCATACGGATAAGCTTTTTGCTCGAATAAAGCTCAAGAGGATGGAATTAAGTTAGTTTTGGGTAATTATTTATAATTAGATACTCGTAATGGAAACTGAATAAATCCTACGTTATTCTAACAGCTTGCTTAAATGTGCTGCTCCGTTGACCACTCCCCATTTCCCTTCCCCATATGAAAATAAGAAAATTGCTTTCCAGCTTTCAAGGCAGTATTCCATCTGCTCAGAAAATAACCCAAGGCACAGTCAAAAAAAGTTTGTAAAGTAAACATTATTTGTCACTGAGCTAAAGAATGGCTAACTAAAAGCTGAAAATATAGATTGTGCAACTCTATCCCTTAAACTTTCATGAGAAGAGTGAAAAAAAGAGTCAATGCTACAGTAAATGTGATTATCTGTAAGTGTGATTATCTGTTATCTATTTAGTTAGACACCTGGATGTGAGTCTCTTGAAAAATCATCAGGTGTCAGTCCACAGTGCTGGGCAGAAAACCTAGCCCTAGGTACTGGCCCAGCTCCATGAGGGTACCTTGTGAACCACAGAGCTCTGTGAGCAATGTGGTGTTTAGCAGGCTGTGCCAAAGGGACCACATCTGTTTTGAATCAAGGATGTCTTCACACCAAAGGGGTTGAAGAGATAGACACAAGCAGCCAGCGCTTCTATAAAATCACCAGGACTTCGATTTTTATCTTTTCTCTTCAAAACAGCAGAGAGGTTAACTTCTCCAATTGACAGATGTGTAAAAGGCTGGTGCAAGAAAATGCCTGACATGCTTTATGAAGCTCCATAGCAGAAGAATGTTTTCATCCCTACCATGTGAAAAATTTAAACTTAAATGACTTCCACATGGGGAATTTTGTGTTACTCTATGTAAGTCCCTGGCTATTGTCTCCTACATGCCATTGCTCCTTAATTTAGATTTGTTCATTTGGTGAAACTCTCTTTACGAATTCTAAATAATAGATTCCTCTTGATTCCAATACAATAAAACTTTTGATCAGATAGCTTTAAATCAGAAAAAAAGAGAAAGTTTCATCAGAATAGATCAACCAAGGGATTCTGAGATGTTCTGTGACTGCATTTGTTTAACTATCTTTTAAGTATCTGCTTGACATTAGGCAGTTGAGACAGAAGCGAGAGACATGAAAAAATAGATACATAATATATACATTGTGACTTGACCCATGGTATAGCATGGATCATGACACAATCCATGACAGCAATGTGTATTCTTTGGCTCACAGTTTATTTTGTTTCGAGCTTAATACATAGATTAACTTTGCAATGCATCCACTATCTCTTAAGGAAAAATCAAACTGTAAAGCATATCCAGATATGTCTCTAAATTATGTCTAAAAAATAGTAGAAATTGGTGAGTTAAGTGAAGGAGGTATGAAACCATCATTCTAACATTAATTGAATATGAATTGCTCTGATGAGAAACTTGCACATACACTTTCTTCAGTTGCAAAGTAGATATCAATCTCTTCTCTTTTCAGATAAGATCAACATGTATGACTTTGTGCCATCCTGAAGGTAACCTGTAGATCTAATTGTTGAAAAGAGCATGACCTCCCTCCTCTCCCTCTTGCTCCCTTCTCTCACTATGTGACATGCTGACTCCCCTTACCTTCTGCCATGAGTAAAAGCTTCCTGAGGCCTTCATCACAAGCCAAGCAGATGCCTGTGCCACACTTTTTGTACAGCCTGCAAAGCTTTGAGCCAAATAAACCTCTTTTCTATATAAATTACCCCAGTCTCAGATATTCCTTTATAGCAGAGCAAGAGGAATTAATATACTATATGAGGTGATAAATATGTTAATTAGGTTAGTTGTGGTAATCATTTTACAATGCGTACTAATATTAAAATATCACATTGTACACTTTTAATGTAGAAAATTATTTGTTGATTATACCTCAGTAAACCTGGAAACAATTATATGCATGTAACAAATATTCACATGGACTCTATAAATATATAAAATATTTTGTATCAATAAGAATATGATGTCTATAGTAAAAAAATTAGCCATCATAAGGCCATTCCTTCTCAAATGGGCACCTATATTCATCTTAAATCTACCTAATCTTCAAATAAAGACAATAACAAGGTTATAATTCCACATGATACAATTCTACATACAACTAAAAACACACCAGCCTCTTTTTCAGAAGAGGAGTTAAAGTTCTTGAGTATTTACTCCTCTTTTTAATGTCCCATAACTTACATACTACAATGCAAAATATGTTAAAAATACTATATATTTAATGTTCAAATGCTATTTAAATATTATGATATAAAAGTGAATACATCTTATGTTACATGATAAGAAATAGAGAAAATATATGTATGTATGTATAAACATACATGCATATACATACATGCAACATATTGGCAACAAGATAAGAGGGATATGCTCAACAATTACAGTCCTCCTTTCTATAAATGGTCACACAGTCACAGCTGTTATTTATAACAGCCTTCCTCTACTGGCCATTCTGTATTTCCTTTGCCTTCAGAAAATCCCTTTTTCTGGTGGAGTTACCCTAACTCCAGCTGAAGGGTGTCCTGAAGGGCCTGGGGCATTACAAATCCTGCCTTGATTTGAATGCTATAGTTTTCCATTGACCTTAATCATAGTGCATGGTAATACTAAGAGGCATCCAAAGGAATCTACTATATTCCAAACATATTCTTCCATACCTCCATTGTGAAGTAGTCAGTTTCTCCTTGGTAGTCAGGATCAATCATCTCCTCCAGCAAAGTAACCCCCTTCTTTGCTTGTTGATTTAGAGGCAGCAGGAAACCAAAGTCCCTGGACAAGAGTCTTAACTTCCAGTTCAATAGAATCACTGTTGTGTCCCGAGGTGGAAATGTTTCTCCCTTTGGAACTAAAACCTTTAGGCTAGCAGATCATAAGGTCATGGAAACAAGAAACAAAAATTTTGCAATAGGTCACTAACAGGTCATAGTGAGTGATGCCATTCCCATTTCCAACTCTGGACTCATGAATACTGGCTATGGGAGAAACCACACCATATATTGAATGCTGATTGAGACCATATATACAGACTTCTGGAGAACTTGCCCCAGCCCAGCACAAGGCATTGTCATGGACCTAGTACTGTAACTGAGTCTCAAAAGACCATTCTACAATTTTATCAATCCAGCTGCTTCAGGATGGTGGGGAACATGGTAAAACCAGTGAATACCATGGGTATGGGCCCATTGACACACTTCATTTGCAGTGAAGGGAGTGTATTGATTATAAGCAATGTCGTGTGGAATAATACAGTGTATCAGTAAAAAAGTCTGAAAATTCATAGACAGTAGTTTTGCCAGAAGTATTGCATGTAGGGAAGATAAATTTGTATCCAGAGTAAGTGTCTATTCACATAAGAGCAAAATACTGCCCCTTCCATGATGGAGGCATTCTAATGTAATCAACTGGCCACCAGGTAGTCGGCTGATTACCCTGGGAAATCATGCCATATTGAAGACTCAATGTTGTTCTTCTCTGCTAATGGCAAATTGAATACCCAGTGGTGGCTGTAGCCAGGTCAGCTTTGGTAAGTGGAAGTCCATTTTGCTGCCCTCATGCATCACCTCCATCTCTGACACCATAACCACATTTTTGTGAGCTCATTGGTTCATGACAGGGTCTGGAAAAACAAATTGTCTGGTGTCCACACAATGGATTGTTCTATCAATTTAATTGTTAAAATCATCCTCTGATGATGTTCCCTTTTGAAGCATTCACATGGGGCACAAGTACCTCCATGTTTTTTCCCATTTATATATGTTTATCCATAAAATTCTTCCCCAGATTTCCTTGTTATCAATTTATCAATCATGTTCTTTTCAATTTCCTGGCCATCCAGCCAGCCATGGGTCACAGACCACGACTCAGTATGTAATCACGTATCAGACCATTTCTTCTTCCAAAAAGGGAACAATCAGATGCAATGCTATGGTTCTACCCCCTTGGAGAAGTTCTCCTCACCTGTGTCATTCAGGAATGTCCTAGAAAGTGGCCGTAGTGCTGCAATGGTCTACTTTCAGGTGTTTGCTGCATACGGTGAAGAAGCGTATGTAAACCAGACCTGAGTTTTCACTTCCTCTGTCGACTGATTTTAGGAAACTCTCATGAGGCAATAGACAGGCTAAGCACCTGAGCTGTGACTGTCAGGCCCTGCCAAAGCTCCAAATAGCATTCCTATCTGCCACTGACATTTCAAGAACAATTGGATCTGCTGGATAATATGGCCCAAGTGGGAGAGCAGCTTGCAAAGCAGCTGGGACCTGTAGCAGTTTGCATAAGAGTTGGGCCCTACACAAAACTAGCAGCATCTCGGGCCACTCAGTAAATGGGCCAGAATAAAACACCTAAATGAGGAATGTGTTGCTCCCACAATCCATAGAAGCTCACTAGGTATCATGCCTCTTTTTTTTTTTTTGGTTGTAAGACAATCCTGATGCAACAAGGTATCCTTCATCTTAGAAGGGATATCTTGACATTCCACATACCACTGGACCCTTAGAAATGTCATTAAGGTCAGTCCTGAACTTTTGTGGGATTTATTTCCCACGCTTAGACATCCAAATGTCTTACCAGTAAGTCTAGAATAGTTGCTACTTTTTGCTCATTAGGTCCAGTCAGCATAATGTCATCAGTGTAATGGACCAGTGTGATATCTTTTGGAAGGAGAAAGGATCAAGATCCTTGCAAACAAATTATAACTTTAGGGGTAGGGAGTTAATATACACCTGAAATAGGCCAGTGAAGGTGTATTTCTAGCCTTGACAGCTGGCCATAAACGGCTTCTGATAGTCATTGCTGACAGAAATGGAGAACAAGGAATTTGTAAGGTCAATAGCTACATGTCTAGTACCAGGAGGATGTATTAATTCGCTCAAGCAATGAAACTACATTTGGTACAGCAGCTTCAATTGTAGTCATCACCTGGTCAAACTTAAGATAACTCATTATCATTCTCCCAGATCCATCTGTCTTCTGCATATGGGAAGATGGTGGGAATAACCACCCTGCATCTTTTCAGATCCTGATAGTGGCACTAATCTCTGCCATTCTTCCAGGTATGCAGAATTGCTATTGGCTTACTGTTTTCCTAAGTAGAGGCTACTCTACTGGGTTCCAGTTGGACTTTCTCATCGTAATAGCCCTCACTCCATAGGTAATGGAATCAAAGTAGGGATTAAGCCAACTACTAGTATATCTACTGCAATCATGCATTCTGTAACTGAGGAAATAATCATAGAATAGGTTCAGAGATTTTGAGCTCACTACAAAATAGACCTAAGCTAAAACTCCACCGATCACCTGATCCCTATAAGTCCCTACCTTGACTGGGACCATAGTTAATTTTGAGGTCTCCTGGGATTAGTGTTAGTTCATAACCAGTATCTTGTAGTCACTGAAAGATCTGGTTATTTCCTTTTTTCCCAGTAAATAATCACCCTATTAAAGGCCATAGGTTACCCTGAGGAGGGCTGGGAGAAGACATAATGGTATAAATTTTGACAGTATACACAGATCTTTCCATAAGTGGACCTAGATTCCTCTTTATTCAAGAGACTCTAGGTCTTTAAACTGGCTCAAGTCTGGGAATTGATTGAGTGGGGCCATATCTCTGTGTTTTCATGATTCAGGTTAGACTTTTGGTAACTTGACCTAGAAATGTTCTGCTTATACAGATCAAATAAGAATTTAGTATGCTTTCTACTTCACTTCAAGGACCACCCTTGGTAAATGAGCCAACACCAGAGGTCTGCACAAGTCAGACTATTCTGATTGCTGCTTCAACTCTGCTTTCACGTAACTACTTCCATCTTGACTTGGGCTGCTGAATGCCACCACTTGACCCCTGCCACCCGAGAATCCAATTACTCACATTGTATTTAGGTTTTCCAATTTACTGACAGCAGTTCCCACAGCAGGGACTGGCCTATAGAGAAAAACAGTCACAGAGCACTGAAATGATGTTAGGTTTTCCATTACAAATTTATTTCTCACAGTATTTGTAGAAAGATGTCTTCTGTGTCTCCTCAGTGTGAGTGAGTTGGTTTTAAATGACAGTCTCACTGTAACATTCTAATTTCCTTAGGCCTTTGAATCAAACCCCTCATGCACAATAAACCCAGGCAGGTCTGGCATTATATCAGCCACCCCTTGTTGATCCACATCCATAAGGTTTGTCAGATCAAACTTTATGTTTCTTCTACTATTATATCATTTCTTCTACTATTGTATCATACCTTTAGTATCTAGTCCTATATGTGTGCCCCAGATTTCTTTCTATGTATTTAGAAATCAAGTGGATATTTTGAGTGTAGCATACCTCCTTGTAGGTAACACACTATACCTACCTTTAGGGACCTTAAGTCTGGTATAGATACAGAAACAAAGACAGTGGGTTCTTTATCTTTTTTATATTAATTATTGTATTTTTTTTTCCAAAATGCATTCTTAGGCTAAAAGTGTGGGTGAGTTCTTAGAGGAACAGCATTGACCTACTTTTATGGCAAGTTTCTCAGGGGATGTCATTGCTATTTTCTCAGGCAATCATGGTTAATCCTCTTAGATGAGTGTCAAGAAGCCACACTCCCAATGGGGATGAAGAGGTCTCTTCTGCTGGCAAAGAAAAATGCAGGGGCTCAATGTTACCAATTTCTTGAGGGTCTTCCCACATAGCCCCATTTTAGCTTTCCTTCCGTATCCATGTCATCCTTTCCCAATCAGTGCTCTCACTTAAACCACACACTAACTATGAGTCTGGGCCTATTTGCATTGTAATTCAAGATGAGATCCTGATTTTAGTTTTCAGCATCTTAGTCTAACAGCTGTAGGAGACAAAGCTCTCCATTGGGGCAGACATAAAAGCTGTCAGATCATTTATGTAGCATTTAAGCTTGAAATTCAAATTCCCAAGCTAATTCTTTCATTTTACCACTTTTTCCATTAGCATTATTAGGGGAAACATGTTAATCTACTATTTGTTAGTTTGCCAAGAATATTCAAAAGCATCATATACACAATTACCTAGGTCCTTTCTCCTTATAAATTGTTGGTAAGGAATGCTCAGTGGTGATATTGGTTTATCCCTTTTGCCATTTTAGGCCATGGATTATCCGTGTTCTCTTAACTCCTAGAAATAGTATCATTAGTGCCTTTAAACCTAATCAGATAAGAGAGTCAATTCCAGGAATTCCAGAACCAATTCAGAAAACTCATGCCTAAAATTCTGGTCCTATAGAACTATTCTAAGTATCAAAATCTGGGTTAGGCTTTTCCAGGGAAAGAATAGGAGATTATGCACATACACATACTCACACATACACATACATTATATATACACACACACACACACACACACACACATATATATGTGTATGTATGCATATGTGTGTGTGTGTGTGTATATACTCACCCACACTTTTAGCCTAAGAATGCATTTTGGAAAAAAAATACAATAATTAATATGTGTGTATATATATACTATACACACACACACACACACACACACACACACACACACACACACACACACACATATATATATATACAAATTAGGAATTGGCTAACATGATTGTGAAGGCTGAGAAGTCTAAAGAACTACAGTCAGCAAGCTGTTGATCTGGGAAAGGCAATAGTGTCATTTCAGTCCACATCCACAGACCTAAGAACCAGGAGAGCCAATGATGTAAGTTCCAGTCACAATCTGCAGGCCTCAAAACCAGGAAATCTGATGGTATAAGTTCCACCCAAAAAGCCTGCAGTCTTGAAATACAGGAGTAGTGGATGTTACAGTTTGAGTCAGAAGACAGGAGAAAAACAGAAACAAAAAAGAAAACAATACAAAACAGAAACAACTATTGTCCCAGCTCAATCAGTCAGGCAGGAGTAGTGCCTGCTTATTATATGGTCAGGTCAGACTTTTTGCTCTATTCCAGCCTTCAGCCTTGTGGATGCAGGCCATTTACATTAGGAGACCAATCGCATTACTCAGTCTACTGATTCAAATGTTAGTTTTATCCAAAAACACCTACAGAGACACACTGAGCAAAATGTTTAACCAAATATCTGAGCACACAATGCCCCAGTCAAGTTGACTCGCAAAATTAATCATCATAAATGCTTACCTCAAAAGTTTACACAAATATTAAATGAGATAATAGATATAAGTACCATCGTCAGATGGGATAATCCTTACCTGTTCCTCCTTTGGAGGACAGATAAAACATGATGATTGGAGATGCATGAAACGAAAAAAAAATAGATATAAGTACCTAGTTAAGCCCAAGTGTAAAGAATAGTTTCAATAAATGTTGGTCATTTACTGCATTAGTTATTACTATTAAGTTCATGGTAGAAAATGTGTTAAGTATTGATCCATTTAGAGATTGAGAGTAGAACTGGGCCACTACTTTACCAGATTCTGGAAAACCAAGGCTAAGAATGATTTCTTTAAAGATCATACAGATACTAGATTTTTCTTGGGCGTAAAAGGCTTACACTTGTCATTGATCCCTCTGAAATCTTTATCTCCTGGTTTTGTGGGTTAGTTAAAGCCAAATCTTAACTGCCTCACTACTTTTTATCACAGGCAGTTTAATAAAGCAAAGGCAGTAGTGGAGAGAGAGGTAGAGATTGAAGTAAAAATTATTAACAAATTTTTAAACTTGAATTACATGATTTGATTTAGCCTTTTAATATATGATAGTTAATGTAAGCTTTCTTTTGTTTCTCCCTAGAAAGAATGACACTATCGGTTTGATAGTAAAACATATGTACTAATGGATAGATTTTCAAGCATGACTGGTTTCGCTGTGACAACACTGATTAGGACCATGTTTATACACATTCTTGATTACAGATCTTAGAGTCCTTATGTTAAAGCTTTGCCTCCAGCATTTATGCACACAGGCTGCTCTACATTGCCACAGTTTTGCATCCATGATTCTTATTTTTCAATTTTAAATTATGCATTGAAGCCATATTTACAAGGGTAAATATCATAAATGTACATATTATTAAATTTTTACAAACTGTATAGTCTTATAAGCAATAGCCAGATCAATCAATGCAAGATTTTAATCATTAATTTCCTGCTGTTGTAAGAATATAGACCCGTAACCTCTGGAATTAAAGCAAACTGCCGTTCTATAATTAACACCACAGCATCTATGGTTAGAGTCAGAGTTCAACTCTCAGCTCCACCACTGACTAATCCCTCTCTGACTAACTTTTCTCATTTGTAAAATAAGCATAATAATATACCTATCTCATAGGTATATTAAATGAGTCAACACATGTAAAGAGCTCAGAAATGCCTAGCTCATAATAAGCTCTCAATAAATGTAAGCCATATTTATTGCATAGTTCACTTCCCCTCATATTACTTGTTACCAGATGGTGCCTGAAATGACATGAAGTGCTTGCTGAATGAATAGGAAGGAAAAATAAGAGTCCTTTACCTAACAGAATATAAAGTTTCAATGAAATTACACCATGCAGAGAAAGCAATTTGTCCTGTTTGTATGGAAGACAAACAAGGAACTGGACTTTGGCTTTGAGCTGTGTGAATGGGAGATGGCATTGCTTCCGTGACCCACATTCACATTCTATAACAAGACCAGAGAGAAACAGCTTTTAGGAGCCCAAGAGGAATAATCATCTAAGAGTTGCTGTTTGACTAAACAGCCACTCCATTCTTTTCTTCTACACAGCCATTCCTTGCACCTTTCAACTGTTTGGCAATATGACTCTCCTGAGATTGAGAAACAGTGTGTCAGATTCCATTCATCCTTAACATAACAGAGGAGTGGTAGCTACAGTATACCAGAAAGGGCACTTTCATTGATCTGCAGCACTCTGTTTCCATCACAGGGAAGAATCTTCTCACAACCAGAGCGCGAGAGAACTGAACAGCCAAGTGAAATATTGGACAAGGTCGAGTCACCCCCATGCCCACATAGAGTCCCAATTTCGCAAAAGAGTAAGTTCATGAGCAAGACGATCACTAATAATTTGCCATAAAGAGTAGCAGTTTTTCTGTTTTATTTGTGGAGTGTTGCAAAACGCTTGATACTAATCCTCCCATTGATTTACATACATCTGAACCATTTTTTTTCTGTTTCCAACTAAAGAAATCTGTAATTTATTGAGCTATATTTAGTTACAAACTTTCCCTTTTGAAATCTCTGAAGTTAGAAATCTAACAGGCAAGATGAATTAAACAAGGATCATGTGAATTAGGAAGTTTATGCAAAAGATTATTTGCTGATGTACTGATAGTGTGAAGGTAATGTTCCCAGCCAGAGGTCTTGCTTCAGTCTGTGGCTATTATTTAAGGGTTATTCAAGAATTACTCTTTTCACATAAAAATTACATGGATGAGTACTTAAGAAGTTCTGTGATTTCTTCATTTGCATGCTTCATTAAACTACCAAGCTGTTTCAGAACAAACAAGCAAACAAAACGCTCAATAGCCCAGTTAGTTTTTTTTTTATTAAACAGTTGTTTCATTCTATGAGACCATAACATTGAAATTATGATATATATTACATCATTGTTTAGCATTGAATACTGGCCAGAGGGCATTGCAGAAATTCATATAGCTCTTGGTGTACATGTGATACAAATTACCCATCATGTCACTAGAGAATTGAAATGCCAAGTAAAAGAATAAGAAAAATCTTACAATTTAGTTTAAATACTCTTGAATTTTTACTATTGTTAGGGTTATTTTTTTCTTGTATATTCATTTGAAGCTTCTCCTAGAAGCTTAGATTAGACATTGTCGTATTTTGTTTACATTTATTGAAATCAGTTCATTTAGGCACTTCTCAAGCCTCTCAATGGCAAACTACCTCATTTTCTGGCAGAATGCAGAGCATGAGAATTGAAGCAATAGACTTTACATAAAGTACACTCTGTACTTCCTCCCCAGGGCAAGAATAGTTTCCATCCCAGACACACTCCAAAACCTTCCATGATTTTGATGACAGTAACAGTAAAAAATTACTTCACATGTACCAAAATGGGCAACAATAAATCTTAAGCTTCTTTTCACAACTTTGACAATTGTAACTTACCAATTGTGAAATTTACTTAGTGAGAGTATAGGGGAACTAGGAAAATACACATAAATTTGCTTTTATTTTGCCAAACTAATCCACTGTTGCAAGTGCCATTGCATCAGGTGGGACAGTATGTGACATAAAGAGTGCTTGCAATAGGATTCTCCTGAATTACACACACACACACACACACACACACATATATATATATATATATGTAACAAATTATATATATATAACAAATGATACATATACACACATGTACAATACATATGTGTATATACATGTCTACATATATGTATATATGTGTCATATGTAAGCTTATAGGAAATGAAGTAGGTTTGGAGATATAGGCACACTTTTTTCACCTTCACTTGCATATACGATAACGTAAGTGTCTAAAGAGAAAAAAAAATTAAACAAATTTAATTTGGTTTTCATAATAAGGGAGATAATTATATAGATGTAAAAAAAAGACAGTGTCTTCTCCAATACTTATTTCTATGGTAGTGGGGGAAGCCTCAACTGCTTATAAGGACTACAATTGCAGTATTTAAGAATTTGAAATTAGGGCTCTTCGATGTGTAGAGTGAACTGTCCACCTCAACATTGCCTCAGGTTCTTATAAAAATGCAAATTTGGGGGCTTTTACCTCACACCAATGAATCAAAATTTATCAGAGGGAGCCTGGAAATTTTAATTTTCAGCAGACTTGTGTACTAGGAGGAACTAACTTTGAAAAGCAGAGAAGATATTTTTCTAGGAAGAAGGAAGAACAGAAACAGAGGAAATAAGCTTGTTAGATTCTGAAGAACAGCAATCTGTTTAGCGAAAATATAGTTCTCAAAAGAAAGAGTGATGGAAGATGAGGTCAAGATATAGGTAGTCCAAACCAAGTAGTGTCTTCTAGCTCATGGTGTGGAAACCCTTCCCCAACTTGAAGGGTTAGTTGGAAGTCATTGGCAGATATTAAATGTGAGATGATCATATTCAAAATTAAAAATACCAGTGTAGTCTGCAAAGGGGAAGGTTTTAAGAAGCTACCAAAGAAATTTTACAACTTCATCAATCGTTTTTTTACTTCTTGTGTTTTTGGAGAACAAAGATAAACAGTGTTTTCATGGCTGGCCTTATTTTGGCTGAAACAAACACATTTATTTTTAATGACATGTCTTTTTTAATTATATACTCCACTGAAAGGATAGAAAACTGCAACTAGAAAGAGAAAATATCTTGGACCCTATTACTAGTATTAGTTGATCTTATATCAAGATTGCCTTAGAGTACATGCAATTTGATGTACCATAGCTGTGGCGTTATGCATGGGAAGGTATGTGGGCTCTGAAGGAGACCTCAGTACACCTTGTAAAATAAGAGAGAGGTAATGTTCTAAGCAGGTCTTTATTTTGGATGACATCTGATCCTACTACTCAACTTTATTATTAATTTTCCAGGATATTATCTAAATAAACAATTTTATGTAAGAAATGCACAGAATAATTTCATAGGGGATATCACTGCTTGCTTTATATACTCTTACTGTAGAATGGGTTGAATTTGCAGCAGGAACAAAAATAGCTTCACAATGGAAGTAGCTGGAAAGGTTCTAGTTTAGGATTCAGAGAATGAAATCTTTTTTTTTATAGTTTGAAAAAATATTTTTTGACACACAGATAGTGCTTGAAACGAAGATTGGTTTGGTTTTTCTAAATAAAATAATTGCGAGACCAGTAATTCTTAACAAGAGAAAACTTGTTACTGTTCCCTCACCCCAAGGGAATATTTATCAGTGTCTACAGACATTTTTTATTATCATACCTGAGGGAGTACTACTGGTATTAGTGGGTAGAGGCCAATGGTGTTGCTAAGCATCCTGTGTTACACAGGACAGCCCCTGTCCCCCATTCACGTATATGACAAATCATTGTTCAACTTCAAATGTCAAGAGCTCCCAGACTGCGAAACCCGGGACTAGAAATTTAGATATGGTAGAAATGCTTACCTTACAAATAATAAAACAGACCCTGGACTACTCATTTGTGGTATTCATGTATTTGCTGAAAAAAGAGATGAAAGTAATGGCCACAGAATAAGGTTTAGATATATCTGGTCATATAAAAGTATGTCCCACTAAGTGAAGTCTTCAGGGGTGTAGGGGTATAATAATTTATATAACTTATTCTAGACCATTGCAATTCTTAAACAACAGGAAAGAGTAATAGACTAGGAATTAGAACTACCAACTTATCTCTCCATTCCAACTCTAACTATAATTTTTGAACAAAATACCACCTTCTTGAGTTTCTTGTTTTCTCCTCTGTAGGGTAGGAAGGGTAGGATAATTGACTGTAATATCTTTTCTCATCCTTATGACTCTGTGATGTGGTGTTTTTCACTGTGTTAGTCTAACTAAATAAGGACTTTATTTTCCAGAATATCATGCCCTAGATGGTTACAACTTCGGGTTGGCCATAAGAAAAATTTACATTTTTCTTAAATTTGCAAGGTCTGTGTAGGTCAATGGATACTCACCTTGCTAGTATGAGTCAGTAGCTAGTATGAGTCCATAGTCAGATTTGGAAGGTCTGTGTAGGTCAATGGATACTCACCCTGCTAGTATGAGTCAGTAGCTTCTCCAGCCCATGCTCAGTCTCTCCTATTGAGGTCTCTTGGATTTGGAGTCAGGGACTCAACTGCAAAACAAATGGTGCCAGCTTCTGCACTGACAAGGTTGGAGGCACTGGTAGACACATGCTCCCAGTTTGTCCCTATGGGTCCTGGTTTGTCCTGATATTTGAACAAATGTCTGCTTTGTGTCCTTATTCTCTGGCTTCAATTTGTCTTCATTCTTTCCTACTTCAAGCCCAGGTTTCTTTCCACTATCCCTGACCTAGTGCAACTTTGGGCCTTTCTTAGCTGTTTTTGCCAGATCCCATAATTGTGTGAGATTTAATGCTTATAATAAATCCTTTATTCTATATCACTCATAAGGGTTCTCCTTCCCTTGTTCTTCTGATAAATATGGAATGTATCAATGCCAGTGACTGAGTGGGGAAATGGAGATTAAACCCCACTGGAGATTATAATGAAACTGAAAAATGAAAATCGCAAAGTAGACATATTTTTGGCCAAGCACGGTGGCTCACACCTGTAATTCCAGCACTTTGGGAGGCTGAGGCGGGTGGATCATGAGGTCGGGAGTTTGAGACCAGCCTGACCAACATGGTGAAATCTCAACTCTACTAATAATACAAAAATAATCTGGATGTGGTGGCATATGCCTGTATGTAATCCCCTTACTTAGGAGACTGAGGCAGTAGACTGGCTTGAACCCGGGAGGCAGAGGTTGCAGTGAGCTGAGATCGCACCTTTGCACTGCAGCCTGGGTGACAGGGCAAGACTTCATCTCAAAAAACAAAACAAAACAAAAACAAATGAACGAAAAAACAAAGTAGACATACGTTTAATTTCTACTTTTTAATTTCTTCTCTGTGATTTTCATTTTTCTTGACTGAGTCTGAAATGTTTTCCATGTGTCTCTAATAACTAACAATGGTAATTCATTTTTCTCTAAGCATAATGTAGCTAGATAGACCCTCAAGAAATGTATACTTTAGGAAAATTGATAATGCAATTTAAGAAATAATCAAATTAAGCTAGAATACTGTGCTCCAAAAAGTGTTCCACGGATCAGTATTGCTAGCTTTGTTTTTCAAAATGTACTATCTAGTACATTTTGAAAAATTATCTAGTAATAATTTTAGAAAATATTGTATACTTTAACCCATTTTGAAAATATATAGTAAGAATATTTTGCAAAAAGTCTTGATGTCAGGCAACATGTTTAATTATATTTAATCCAGTAATTCCCAACTTAAGCATCAGCTTTTATTCCCTGCTAGATAGTTAGGTTAAAATACTTTAAAAAGCATAAAAAATTCTGAACTAGATAATGTAATAAAGCACTGATTATAAACAATCTAAGTGTTTAGAGAAAAGGGATATAAATATGAGGTCCAGTAATCTTGGAGGATAGCATAAAGGAAGTATAGTTTGTATTGGAACATAGGATAAGAAATATTTGTATGAGCAGAAAAGAGAAAGAATAAATAACATTTTATAAGCAATGGATAATATAATTGAGTGGAATTTATAATATAGGGAGAAAGCCAACTTTTGGTGAAGAACTATCTGATGGAGTCATATTTCAGATGGCTTTGAAATCTAGACTAATTTTTTTTTTACTTTAATTGATAGGACTTAGAAAAACAGATTGTTGAATCATTAAGTGTTACAAAAAATATTAAATATTTTTACCACCATCACTTTGCTAGTAAATGGGAGAGTCAGAGTTCAAACTCAGGAGCTCTGAATCCAAAGTCTGTCATTTTAGTCTCTAATATTGGATTCCACTTAGCAGATCCACTGAATAATAAGTACATTTGGGGAAAAAATGGATTCATAAACGATCTGCAAATTTGGGTAATAGGTTACCTCACAGTGGCTTATACCTGTGGGAACATGGAAGCTTGAACATGGGCATTTTGGAAACGATGTGCCAAGCAAGTTACAAATCTGTGTCCTGGTCATATTTGAGGGAGCCCCATGAGCTCACTGAGGTCATGGACCTGACATTGAAGGAATTCATCCAACTGAAATAAAAAACAGAAGCTATGGAATTAGCACCCAAAGACAGAAATGTAACCAAGCCTGGAGATTTCCTGGCAAGAATAAAAGGTTATGGAAAACTCATCTCCTGCTTGTCTAGTCTAGTAAAACCTGACTGAATTATTACAGAAAGGTAAAAAAATTAAAATAAAATGATCCATTTGTAGGATTCCTACCAAGGGAACTTTTTGGAGTTGGAATTGAAAGCAGAGATATGAGGTCCAGTTGATTCCAAAACAGTAGAAAATTATAAAACTGCTTGGACAATTAATGGCTTGCCGTTGCAAATCCATCTGGATCACACACTGAAGTGCACTCCCGCTAAGTGCACAGAGATTTCTCTGGCTTTTCTGAGCACGCTCGTATGTCTGCTGAAGTGATTGGAGAAAAGAACACAGACTAAGAGCCTCAGTAATAGTTTTAAATTTGGTCAGTTTGCAAATTCTTTACCCTTTTTATCCTTACTCTCCTTCTTTATTAGAAAACTAAACCTTGTTATACTTGGAGAAATAGAATGAGATGAGTCATTAATATAGAGTTCAGGGTGTGCACATTTGTTAATGCTGTTTATGTGTAAAATAAAAGAAAATGAGGGAGAGAGATTGAAAACTGCAAGCCTGGGACTCATAATATATTTTGAATACAGGGTTTTTTTTTTCTCTTTTACTTCAATAAATTATGTTTAAGTCTTAAACTATAGAGGAGTAAAAATGATTTCAAATAACTTGCTGTCAAGAATCATGGAATGGCTGCTTTTGATTAATCCTTTATTTTATTCTCACTAAAATAAACTTGGATTATTTAGAAGTAGCAAATATGCAAAAATCCTTGAAAATAAGAAAACATACAATGAACAGATTAGTAATTCTCAGCAAGCTATAATTTACTCTTAATCCCTGCATATTCAGAGTGGCTGACATTCATTGCTTACTCCCAAGTAGTTTGAAAATGCAAAATCTACCTGGAACGGCACCCAGCATGGCAATTAAAGTTTGGTAGAGAAGCTAATCAGAACATAAAACAATCTTGTAAAAGAATAAATAATACAGTTTGTTTTCTTCTTTTTTTCTTTTTTTTGTTTTAACAAGGTCTCACTCTGACACCCACATTGGGTTGCAGTAGTGCTATCATAGTTCACTGCAGCCTCAACCTCCTGGGCACGAGCAATCCCCTTGCTTCAGCCTGCCAAGTAGCTGGCACTACAGGTGTGCACCACCATGTTTGGCTATTTTTAAAAAATTTTTTGTAGAGACAAGTTCTCCCTGTGTTCCTCAGGCTGGTCTTGAACTCCTGGGCTCAAGCAATCCTCCTGCCTTGGCCTCACAAAGTGCTAGAATTATAGTTGTAAGCCACCATGCCTGGATGAAAAGACAATTTTTTTGGAATGTTTTTGCTAATGTGTGTAATCAAAAGGCTAAATAAGATAATCAACAATGTCAGAAGATAATTAATAATGTAAAATAATAAGTCAATTAATTTTCACAAAATGCAGGACATCAAGATGACCAGTTAGCAAATAAGACAGAGAGCCTAGTAGAATTGGGAAGGAAGGATGGAGAAAGATGACAAAATAGAAAGCTCCAGTGATATCTGCCTTGCAAGGACACCAATTTAGCAACCATCTACATACAAAACAGCACTCATTGTACCTGGTTTTAACTTCATATCCCTGAGAGAGGCATTGAAGAGGTAGAAAAAGTCTTCAATTGATGATGTCATCCCTCCCCTATCCCCATGGCAACAATGGTGTGCTGCAGAGTGTGTCGTGGGGCACTGAGGAGAGGGAGGTTACAACATTTGCAAGGCATTGAACTAAGTGCCGTCCTAGTATAAAAGAAAACAAAAAAGGACCAAACTCAGCTGATGTCCACCCATGGAACGAGCATGTAAATGACTCTAGCCAAAGGGGACTCACCAATCCCAGTGGTCAGAACTCGAGTTCCTGCAAGCCATGCCACTGTGAACTAAAGGGCTCTGGGGCCATAACTAAACTTGAAAGGCAGTCTAAGCCACAAGGACACAACTCTTAGGCAAGTCATAGTGTTGAACTGGATCAGAGACAGTAGACTAGGAGGTGGGGGCATGTTACCTACTGAGACATCAACCAGGTCAGCTAAAGGAGTGCTGATGCCACCCCACACTTAACCACAGGTGCACAACTAGAGGCTCCAAAAGATACTCCTTCCCTCCACATAAGAGAGTAGAGGGAAGAGTTGGGAGAGTTTTTTCTTGCATCTTGGATACCAGCTCAGCCACGGCAGTGTAAGGCACTGGTCACAGTCATGAGGCCCCATTCTAGGTCCTAGCTCCCAGACATTTCTAGACACATCCTGGGATAGAAGGGAATCCAATCCATTGAAGGGAAGGCTGAAGTATGGCAGGATTTATCACCTGCTAACTGAAGTGCCCTGAGACCCTGAATAACCAGCAGTGATACCCAAGTACTATATCAAAGGCCTTTGGTGAGACTCTGAGACTTGCTGGCTTCAGGTGAGACTCTGCCCTTTCCCAACTGTGATGGCTATGAGCAAGACTCCTTCCACTTGAGATAAGCAAATGGAGATTTTGCCTTGTGCCTTAGGCACCAGCTTGGCCACAGGAGGTTAGAACACTTTTCAATTCCAGGACTTGGCTCTTTACATGACATTTCTGAACCTGCTGTCAGCCAGAGGGGAGCCCACTGTGCTGAAGGGTGAATCCCAGGCCAAGCAGCATTCACCACATGCAGACTGAAGAGCCCTTGGGCATTAAACAAACAGTATTGGTAGTCTGAATGTACTCCCCATAGGCCTATGGTTGTGATGACCAAGGAGTGAGGCTCTTCTGACCTTCAAAAGGGCAGGAAAGAATGGCAAGAAAACTGTCTTGTGGTTTGAGTGGCAGTTCAACCACAGTACAATAGAACAACACCAGGTAGACTTCTAAGATGTT
The DNA here is from genome assembly GCA_963574635.1 of Cheracebus regulus. Taxonomy (NCBI): domain Eukaryota; kingdom Metazoa; phylum Chordata; class Mammalia; order Primates; family Pitheciidae; genus Cheracebus; species Cheracebus regulus. Next base: position 30,339 of record CAUYQU010038388.1, read on the forward strand.
TAACTCTAGTCACTGGCTACCAGATGGCACTTCTGTACATGTCCAGGGCCTCGGGGAACTTGCCATCCTGAAGGAAAGGACACAGGCCTGGCTGATTTTGACTCTTTCTGATTATAGAGACCCAGGGACTTGAATCAGCCTAGGCCATAGCCAGGAAGTGGATATAGCAGGCTTTGGGTGAGACCCCAGGACTATGCTAGCTTCAGGTATGACTCACTGGAGTCTCAATGGTGATACCCACAGGTGTGCTTGTGTCACACTACCCACAGCTCCGAGTGGCAAGGAGAGAAAGAGAGAGAGAGAAAGAGAGAGAGACAGAGAGAGAAAGAGAGAGAGAGAGAAAGAGAGAGAGAGAGTGAGAGAGAGACTGTTCATTTAGGAGAAAGTAAGGCAAGAGAACAAGTGTCTCTACCTGGTAATCCAGAAAAAATTTTTCCAGATCTACAACACCATCAAGATGGTACATCCACAAGTCTGCAAGAAGCACAGTGTTAGTGGGCTTAGGGTGCCCCCTAAAGCAAATACAGCTTAGATCAAGTCCTTTTGAGTATTTAGAAAACATTATTAAGAAGGATGCTTATAAGCTCAGACTGAGAAGACTACCATACATACCTTTTTAAGCCCAGACACCAACAAACATCTAAAAACATCATGACCATCCAGAAAATCATGACCTCGAAAAGGAACCAAATGAGCCATCAGGGACCAGTCTTGAATAAACAGAGATAGGTAACTTTTCAGACAGAGAATTCAAAATATCTGTTTTGAGGAAACTGAAACAAATTTAAGATAACACATGTTTTTTTTTTTTGTTTTTTTTTTTATACATAACCCATTAATTTCAAGCCTTTCTTTTTTGTAATTCACTGGATATAATTTTTTTTTTTTAAGAGAGAGAAAGAAGTAGAATAAAAGAGAAAAAAGAAAGAAAGAGAAAGAGGGAGAGAGAACGAAAATCTTGCTCTATTGCTCAGGATTTCATTTAAATCTGTAAAATGCTTATGCAATTACTAAAA